>CANXYC010315391.1:0-11411 GCA_948193065.1 Aleurites moluccanus | reverse complement strand
TATTTAAATGTAGGTATTAATAAATCAAGGTTTGTATAGCATTGTATAAGTTGATTTAATAAAGGAATATGGATAACAAATTTAAAAGGAATTTAAAGGTATCACAACACAATGGTCGGCCAATTGGGGTTTTTCCCAAATAACATCCAACAATAAATCGAATGAATTCAATAGAATAAATGATGCATGTAGAACTCACCTCAACTTTCCAACAATCAATTGCTTAGCCAATCTCACCAACTTCCTCAAAAATCCATAAATTGGCTACTTTGAGAACTCAATCTCCACAATCTACAATTTCACATTAAGTTGTTCATCAATTTCGTGTTCTCTTATACTCAATTAACTAATTCTATCATCTATTCAGGAATCCCATCACTAATTCATCAATTCAATATTCAAAGTTTCACATAAACCCTAGAGTTTAGGGCTTTCCAATATTTAGAGTTAATCTAGCTAAAATAACTCTAAACCCATTCATTTCAACCCAAATACTATCTATTGAATCAATAAAATTCAACAAATGAACATATACCTTAAATGGTGCTCACGGCAGAAATTTTTCTTTGCTGCCGCTGCCTCCTTTTCCAGCCTCTCTTTCCACGAGTTAAGGCTGAAGGAAGATGAACACAGGTATATATATATATATATATATATAATTTCCACAAATTTCTTCCAGAAAAATTCGGTGGAAAAACGTGGAAATCGGGTGAAGAAGACGATGAACAGTAGTCATGCTTTGGGAGAAGAAAGGACGAACGCAGTGATGATGGAAAGAAAGAAAAATGACTTAACGTTTTTAAGTATCAGCTACTGCCTCTCTTAAATAGGCTACTGTCTATTTGTTAAAAATCCCGTTACTGTGCACTAATGAATCCCGCCTCGCCAAAATTCAATTTGTTGGTCCAGCTCGCCGCTTTCTAGCTCACCGGACCAGCTCGCCAATGCCTCTTCACATTGCCGGCTCGCATATGCCTCTTCACTATTCCCAGCTCGCCAATGCCTTTTCACATTGCCGGCTCGCATTTCCTCTTCTCATTTCCTCTTCGCCATTCCCTTTTCGCCATTTCCTCTTCGCTATTCCCTCTTTGCCATCCCCTCTTCGCAAGGCCAGCTCGGAATTGCTTGCTGGAAATCCTTAACCCAGTTTCCACAGATTCGCTACTGCCTTAAATTTCTCAATTCCTTAACACTTAACATTTCTCATGCAAAATTTCAATAACTAAATCAATATTTCTCACAAAATTTTTCATACTCATTTTCTATCATTATCCAAAATAATTAATAAGTAAATATTTATACTTATCTCGAAATTAATTAATTATGCCAAAATAAAATAAATGTGTACACATAAATATATACAAAAATTATTTAGGAAAATAATGGGTGTTACATTCTTGATAACTAATCCACAATCCCTTGCATTTCATTCAAGTGCTCAGCTATAGAAGTACATTCTCGGTATTTCATCTGCATCAACTTTGTTAAATAAAATAATTTGTTGTTACCAGATTTTGCAACGTAAAGCTCCTCTAATTTATTCCACATTGTTCTTGCATGAGTTTTATTACAAATGTGATTATACACATTATCATCAACAAATTATCGAATAAAGCCACACACTTACTCAAGCTCAAATGCCCACTCTTCATTCGATTTATTATTGAATTTATTTGTACCAAACACCGCAGATGCAATTTCATCATATATAGAAGATTCTTCATCTTCTTGCTCCATATGTGGTAATTTATGCCATTTAAACTGATCATTTTGCTAGTCTTAGCCTCCATTGTTGCAGTATTTCTTTACCCCAAAATAAGAACCAACAGCTCTGATACCACTTGTTAGGATAACGCAACGGGACAAATCACGATTATAGAGTATGAATAATTGTACAAAAATTATACTAAGAATAATTCTCAGAAAAGATTGGAGGAGTCACAATCGATCTCAATTAAAATCCAATCTTTTTAGACATAATTATATCTCGAATAATTAATTACACAATATATCATAACTATTTTAGTAAAATAATATAATACTACAAAAATAATCAATAAAATGGCACAACAGATTTAACGTGGTTCACCCTTTTAATTGGGTTACGTCCACAAGCCAAATTCCAAATAAATCTTCCACTAACAAAATTAGTAGATACATAGATAGAGTTTTTCCTAGAATAACACTAGAGAAATAAAATAATAATTTGAGATCTACCCAAAATAGTGACACTCAAAATATTTTCCAAAAATATCCAAAATAAAATTCTCTCACTATTTTGTCACTTATAATTTTAGGAATTATTTCTTAAAATTAACTCACAAAAAATCACTCAATATTTTTCTTTAGAGCTTTTTGCTCTAGCTCTCCTACTCTCTCCCTATCTCTCTTCTTACTTTGCTTGCTTGGTGCCCTTGTTTGCATGGCTATAAATAGCCATGAAAAGAGTAAATTTTCAACCAAAATTGGTTGATGGTTGAGTAGCTCATTTAAGGCACTGAATTCGATGCTGCAATTTTTGACTTTTTTTTTAATAAATGGGTCCCATATGAAGGGACTCAATAGTTATGCCAAGTAACCAGTCTCTACAAATGACTAATCACCAATCTCTATAGAATTCTCAGTAGAAGTTTAAGGTAATTAGGCCCCTTTGGAGGAGGTGAAATATTGCTCCAATACATAACAAGTTATTCTTTTTTTTTTTTTTTTGTCATTTTGACTTATAATTTGAATAGCAGAATGCTAGTAGATGCATTTCTCCATATAGAAGGGGAATATAGAAAATGGGCAATTAAATGAATTTTCTATTTGATAGTAGAGCAAAACTTCTTCTTCTTCTTTTTGTTAGAATTTTCATGTTTTCAAGTTAATTGTATTTAAGTCCCTTAGTTTGTAAAGGAAACAATATATTTAATGTTTCTAGGCTATACATGATAGTTTTATATTCATGTAAATAAATGGATTAAAAAGTATTTTATTCTGTGAATGCAAAATCAATTTGCTTATTTTATTGTATTTTTTTTACTAGGATTTGTGACTTCAAGAATAATTATATGAGTAGGTTATTGTAATCATACTTTTTCCATACAAAATATTAACATAGTTATTTTCTTTATTGGATAACCAAATCTCAAGAATCTTGATCAATTGAGAATAATTTTTTATCAAAATCAAACCACAAACTGCAAAACTCTAATCAAAACATCAGTAAGAAAATATATAAAATTATAGTATATTAATTAAAAAAAAGAAAAAGAAAATACAAGAGAGATATTGGTTGTGGCCTGATGTTTTTCTTCTTACAAAAGTGTAAATAGGAAAACTAATTCAACACAAATGGTCAAATTCATAGCAATAACATGCACATATCTAATAATATCACAAAACACTGTAATAACAACAACCTCATTTTTTTTACCACTATGCCCCACTCTCACAAAATATATATTTTTTTTTCTCAACCTATAAACCAATCCCAATGCCATTCGATCCAAATATGAGATAGATCACAACTACTGATAAGCCCACACAAATCATCTTAACCTTGTTTTATTCTTCTGTTCCTCTCTCCTAATACCTCTATCATAATGTAAATCTTCCAGCTCCATATATGGTTCCAAATAGGGGAGTCTTTGTCAATTTAACTAATACAAAATGTTCTTCTTCTTTTTCAGGATGGTAATTTCACTCCTCATCTCGTTTATCACCACCTTTGATCTTGGATTGACATCCTCATCATGTCATTTAAAGTAATAGAAACATCTTTCCTCCTGCAACACAAAAAATCAATCTCAGGGGTACCCAACTACAAGTTAAGGACATATAAATTATTTTTCATAATACCTGACAACAGGGTAATAATATCAAATTTTCAAAACAAAAGAAAACAAATAGGTAATTAATCAATTTTATCTTACTTTTCATTTTCGGTAACAGTAAAACCTCGTTTCTGAATTCACCTCACTCCATGAGACATATCGGGGAGTTTTCAACCCATATTTGCAAAACATGTATGGACCCTCGTATCATAATCAAGTGCATTTCTTCGCCGCACTCTAGAACTCGATGTTATATGTTGGGATTATTAAAGTCCATGGATTCATATACATGTGGACTTATAAGTGGGTAAGTGTTGGAATCTACTTGCATAAATGGCTTGTGCTAGGTCCAACACCCATTCATTTATACGTCCTTTATATACATTGTCATTATTCGACGTGTAATACTTTTCCCAACATACTCCCTCAAGTGCAATTGGACTTCGCCCATAGTCCAACATCTTAATTATTTAAGGGAAATGAAAGATAAGAAGAAAATGACGCTCTTTGGAAAAAGATGTGGAAAACTCGAGTACTGGCAAAGGTGAAAGATTGTATATGGAGAACGTTAAGCAAGTGTCTTCCTAACTTCTCTTCTTAAAGAAAGAAGAATAGACATTGATGATCGATGCCCAATCTGTAAATCGGACATAAAAATCAGTTTTCATATATTGGTATCTAGCCCATTTGCTACTAGATTATAGGAGTCTATTGCTCTTGGTGATTCAATAAATGCTTATGATAACTTTAAAAATTGGTTATGAGGAATTATGAGGTTGGCTGATTAGGAGAGAATGGAATTGGTATTTATGATTTGTTGGGAACTTTGGAAGAATAGAAATAATTTGGTTGGAGTGGTACTTATATGATAGAAGAAAAGGTTATTCAACTAGCTTATCAAACTATTAAGGAATAGAGAATAAGTCAGACCTCTAAATGATTGAATTTGAACAACACTCCTTCTATAAATATGGTTGTGATCTCATGGACAAAATTACAAGAAGGGTGGTTAAAAGTGAACATTGATGCTGTTGTTGCTAGTATTGCAAGGAAGGTGAGTTTGGGTATGGTTCTTCGTAATCACTTGGGACAGTTTCTAATAGCCAAGTTAGTTGTTCTGGAAAGCATGGGTGGTCTTTTTCTCGCAGAAGCAATTAGGATAAGAGAGGCGCTCAGCTGGATTAAGACTAAAGAGTGGAATAGAGTTATTGTAGAGATGGATTTCTTATTGGTCTATCAAGCTCTCCAAGGTAAATCCAACTATGCCAACGGAGATGGATTAGTAATAGAAGATTGTTTAACTTTTATTAGTAATTGGAATAAAATTTTATTTTCAGTAGTTAGGAGATCTGCGAATAAGACTATTCATATATTAGTTCGAGAAATTTTTTCTATGTCAAATGTCATGGAATTGAATCTCATTCCTTCTTTTCTATCATATGTTAATTTTCTTGAATTAAATTATTGAAGTTTCACTTTTGGATTAAAAAAATAATAAGAAGAAAAAAAAAATAGTGACCGCCTCACTGTTGAGCAAATCAAGTATAAAATTATCTGTGATTTATTTTTAAATAATTGCAAGAAATGTGAAATTTTTTGGATCAACCAATTTCACATTGACAAATGAGGATAAGACAACAATTGGAAGTCAATAATGAGGTTGTTTTGCAGTGCTTGTTAGTATTTGTTAGTCACATAAAGCTCTTATGTTATATATTTAATATCAAAAAGAAGGATAAAAAAAAAGACAAAGAAGAAGAAGAAGAAAGGTCCAAATAAAGATGATGGGGACTAAAAAAAAAATTGTAAGGGGTTTTAAATTTGAATTTAATTAAAATAAATATATTATGAAAAGAAAATAACTATTTCATGTTTAGCTTATTTAATAATGTGGTGGATATGATATTAGATAAGACTACAATAATTGATTTTAATCAAAATATTGTGATTTATATTAAGCAGTTTTTTTCATGAAAAATTGAGAGATATTATATGTATTGTAAGTTCTAAAGACTTCATTATTTTGATTTTTTTTATAAGTATTTTAACTCGGTTACTTCATGATATTAGTGACATGGCTATATCTGTATTTATTATTAAGATTATTGTGAGAAATTTGTATATTTCTTCAATTAATCAAAATAGTACAACCCTATTTATACACATCTAATAAAACTAAAAGAGAAACAAATAATTATTTCTAAGTGATACATAATCATTAATATAAGTGTAATTCCTATTCTACAATATAGGAAGAAAATATATCTCTAACAAGTAAAATTTTTATTCTACAATATATGAAGAATCTCTAACGCTCCCCCTCAAGTTGATACCGGAAGATTCTGAAGGCGTAACTTGACATGATTTGGAATGAACAAACGATGACCCAAGGTCTTAGTAAAAATATTAGCAAGCTGATCATTAGATTTAATAAACTGAACTTATAAAAATGTAGTAAGGCCAACCACATATGAAAAAAATTTCCTCAGTAAGAGATGAGAGTAACCAGGAATAAAGCATCTGGTCACGTAAAAACCATGTTTCATATACATGATTTTTGAATTTCATGAGGATTTTCACTAGTACTCATAATGGTTAAGAGAGGAGATGGAGTAGTTCCATCAATAAAAGAGGTAGATTTTTTATAATTAAGAAGGAAAATAAATTGAGTTTTTCAAGCTATATAATTTTTGCTGGTTAATTTTATGGAGAAATGTTGATGAGTATGGATAGAGGGAAGAAAAAGAATTAGGTTAAAGGATGAAGAAGTAATAGAAGACATTAGAAAAGAATTATGGATGAGAAATTTTGATAAGTGTGGGTAGAGGGAAGAGAAGGAATTAGGTTAGAGGATGAAGGAGTAATAGAAGTAATTATAAAAGAATTATGGAGGAGAAATTTTGATGAGTGTGGGTAGAGGAAAGAAAAGGAATTGAGTTAGATGATGAAAGAGTAATAAAAACCTTTAGAAAAGAATTATGGAGGAGAAATTTTGATGAGTGTGGGTAGAGGGAAGAGAAGGAATTGGGTTAATGGACGAAGGAGTAATATAAGCATTAAAAAAGAATTATGGATGAGAAATTTTGATGAGTGTGAGTAGAGGAAAGAGAAGGAATTGATTAAAAGGATGAAAGAGTAATAGAAGCCATTAAAAAAAAAAATTATGGTGGACTGTGGAAAATGAAAGAAATAAGGGCTGTTGGAGGCACAGAGAAAAAGGAAGAAAGAAGGAAGAAAAAAAAAATATAGATATCGTAAAAGTATTAGCTCTGATACCATGTTAAGATTATTGTGAGAAGTTTGTATATTTCTTCAATTAATCAAAGGAGTACAGCCTTATTTATACATATTTAATAAAACTAAAAGAGAAACAAATATAGAGCAAATAATGATTTCTAATTCGTAAATAATTTTTAATACAAGTGTAATTTATATTCTACTATATAGAAAGAAAATATATCTCTAACAAGTAAAATTCTTATTCTACAATATAGGAAGAATCTCTAATATTTATATGGTGCAGTTTAAGTCTTTTGTTTTCTTTTTATAATATTATTTTTTAGAAAATTTAATCTCTATTTATTTGATTGTTTGATTGTTGTTAAAGTTAGATGGTACTATCATACAACACAATAAGTTCTCGTAAATGTTCCTTTTTATTGAACATGGATGAAGCATTGCTCGTGGTAGGACCCTCCAAAGTCATTGGCATTTGCCGCTTGTTTTGGCAAGGTGGTGGGTTTTCAATCCCACTAAACTCACATGATACTAAATATTACAGACCAGGGCAGTGACGACTGAGGAGATGACTATAGTCTCTTTTTAATTTTGGCAATAAGCCTATGTAAATTATCACGTCATGACTTGTCTCTTTGATTTTTCTGTGCCTATAAAATTACGAATAGTTCCCCTTCCTAAAGGTCCCAATTAAACCCATTCTTTCTTATTTATTTGGCATTCATCACTGATATGTCATTAATAATGGGCTCTGAATGAGGGAAGAGGATGTTTAATGTGACGGTGAGCAAGAAGGAAGTGGTGGCAGCAGTGTTACCATTGCAAGAACATTGGCTGCCACTCTCCAACTAGACTTGCTTCTCCCTCCAGTGGATGTTGGTGTTTTCTTTTGTTACAAATACCATACGATGATGAATTTCCGGTCCATAGTGGGTGTTCTGAAGAAAGCTCTGTCTCAAGTTCTGGTTTCATACTACGCCTTCGTGGGTGAGGTGGTAATAAACTCTGTGGGAGAGCCTGAGATCCTATGCACATTGTGAACTTTTATGAGGTTTTTGCAGATACTGAGCTTAAGGAGCTCAACTTACATAATCCAGACCACACAATTGAAGGCAAACTAGTGCCTCAGAAGAAGGATGGAGTGCTTGTTGTCCAGGCAACCAAACTGAAATGCGGTGGCATAGTGGTGGCGTGCACATTTGATCATCGCATAGCAGACGCCTACTCGACCAACATGTTTTTGGTGTCATGGGCGGAAACGGCCAAATCTTGAGACAAACCAGTAGTAGTGTTGCCATCTTTCAGGCGATCTCTACTAAATCCTAGACGTCCTGTCTGCGTTGACCCCTCCCTGGATAACATGTACGTCCCCAACAAAAGACGACATTATTAATCTTGATGATGATGATCACCTCATAAGTCACATTTATTACGTCAAAGCCGATCAACTTAATCATCTCCAATCACTTGCAAGCTCCAATAGTAATAGTATTAGATGCAGCAAGCTCGAGTCTTTTAGCGCCTTTCTATGGCAGCTGATTGCTAAAAGTAGTAGTGCAGGAGTGATATTGCCTCGTAATGATAAGAAGAAGAAGCAGAAGATATTTTCAACAATGGGCATTGTTGTGGATGGGAGGAGTAGACTAAGTAGTAGTGATGATAGAATTATGGATTCCTACTGTGGAAATGTGCTATCCATTCCCTAGGGAGGAAACACAATTGATGACCTGATTCAAAATCCATTGAATTGGGTCGCCAATCAGATCCACCATTTCCTTCAAACTGCCATCACAAAGGACCATTTCTTGGGATTGATTGATTGGTTGGAGGCCCATAGGCCTCTACCAGCCTTGGCTAATGGAAGTGATGATGGACCGGCTTTTGTGGTTTCTTCTGGCCAAAGATTTTAGACTCGAAGTTGGACTTTGGGTGGGGTGTTCCATTTTTGGGGTCCTATCATTTTCCTTAGGGCGGCAGCCCTGGATATGTGATGCCGATGCCAAGTCCGACAGAGAAAGGTGAATGGATAGTGTGCATGGACCTTTTGAAAGCCCATATTGAGTTTATAGAGGCCGAGGCTGCCACTTTCTTCAAGCCCCTCACTTATGATTATCTTTATAATAACCTTTTTACATCACCTTATAATAATAATAATAATATGTAATTTCTCTTTATTGTTATTATTAGTTACAAGAATTTTATGTTTGTTAATGTTTAAGTACTCCAACAAATTAGAAAATAAGGATAAGATATAATACATTTCAATTTTTAAAATTTAATATTTATAAATTAATTCTTAAATATATATTGTAATATCTGTCATTTTATAGTGTATTTAATGATTTTGTATGTTTGGAGAGTTTATTAAATTTTAAATGAGAATGTTGAGAATTTCAGGAAAACTTTTTTTTTGGATACAGCAGAATTCAGTGATGATAATTTCATATTCTTAAAAACATAATTTGATAAAGTGTAAAATATAAAAGTTGTTAATTTATGTCTTAGCTATAATTCTGTAAAATGGTTTGGCAAAATTCTGTGCATGTGATGAGTTGTGTCTATTTGAGTAAGGCTGGTCTGGTTGAGAGTTTCTGTAGGGATGCAGTGACTGTTTGGAATTACTGAGAATGACTGAGGTAGAATTAGCTGAAGTGGTGAACATGAAAAATGTTTCTTTGTATGTTAAGATGATGCCTGTGAAATTTTAGAATTTTAGAATAAGTATATCTCAGTAGAGAGTGATTTGTATCAGGGCTATTCGGTTAGATTTTGAGGCAGGAGTCTAAGTGACTTTTGGAGAGTCACTATGGTTTGGGTGTTGCTTATTTTGATTTGGAATTTTGGTATGTTGTGTTCCTGCCTGTTGATTGTAAGTGACAAAAAGAATTGATAAGTTTGGATAATTGTAACTCATTTGCGAGATGGCTAAGTGGGGGATATTCAGACAGGAAATTTAACTTAGAAGTATTGGTTATAGCGAGCCAGCAAAATGCGAGGAGGCATTTCGAGGACTGGCAATGCGAGTTGGAATTATGGCGAAGTGGCGAAGAGGAAAGGCGAAGAGCTTTGGGGAAGAGGCATTGTGCAAAGAGAGAATGTGCGAAGTGGCAGTTCGCGAAGGAGCGAAGAAGCATTGCCGAGGTGGCATATGAGAGGAAGAGTTGCGAGAAGAGTCTGGCGAGGCAGCATACGCGAGGTAGCATATGCGAACTGGAATGTGCGAGACAGCATTGCCAGATCAAGATTTGCGAACTGGAAAGTGCGAGCTGGGAATGCGAAGTGGGTTTGGCGAGCTAGCTTAGGCGAGAAAGCCTTGCCGAGGCAGAATGGCGAGTTGGTCAGCGTGTTTCTGGGCAGAAGTTTATTTAAACCCAGTGAACCCTAGTAGCGTTTTCACGATTTTCTTTCTTTCTTCCACCGAAAGTTTCAGTCCTTATCTCAGATTGTTCCATTTCATATTATAAGGCATTAATACTTAGATTAATGCAATAGACTTCTAGATTAGTCTATATTAAGGCAGAATCATCAATTTGAGCAGTATTTTGCAGAAATCTCAGTTCGAAGAAAATAAGGTAAATTTTCTTCCTAAGTTATTTTCTGTAGATTTAATTAAGTTTATGGGTTAGGATAATTAATTCTGAGTATGCAGAATTTATTGCTAGTGATCTGAAATAATTAATGGTAATTAATGTGAGAGAAATTTAGATGTTTAGACTGCTGTGAACAGTAACTCCGAAAATTTAATTTGAAATTTAATGCAGTTTTCTTTAAGAAATAAATGAAATTATTGTTAGGGATTAAGAATAGGGATTCTAAGATAATTAATCATTAGAAAATCATGTGAATATTATTGAGTTGGAGAAACCCTAATTTTTGTATATTTGGGGAATTTCTTAGGAGGAATTCAGAATTTACTGAGGAAATTAAGTAGCAGAATTGCTAAGGGAAAATTTAAAGAAATTGTGTATGAGGTAAGTATGAACATTCTATTTGATTATTGTTCCTTGGAATTTAAAATGATCAAAATATTCTTATATTGAACTTTCCTTTTTCATATATTTATATACTTGAACTATGTGAATGGCTTTATCAATATTCTTGGATCAAGTTCATATGTTTCTTACTTGTAAATTCGATTTGAATAATGTAAATGATGATGGTCTTGCGACCAATATGCTTCTTACGATTTTGAAACCCATGACTCATGGATAGAACGCTCTTCCCAATGAGAGTAAATTCATTGGTCCATTGTACACTTTGGGAGCCCAGCCGATAGGGTTTTTATCAGTGTTCCACCTAGAGGGGGCCAGGAGCTCTAGGCGCATACCTGGCTAAGCATATGTGCACGTTGAGGTA
>CANXYC010315284.1:0-13993 GCA_948193065.1 Aleurites moluccanus | reverse complement strand
ACTTATTTTCTTGAAGAAGCTTCATTGTAATTATTCTTTTGAGATGTTTTGTATAATTATTAATGATATTATGATATCATGTGTATTGGAGTACATTCTAGAGCTCCGTAGTTAGCCTTTTGGGAATGATAGAATGTTGATGTATGAATGTTATCCTTTGGATACTCTTATTCCTCTTTGATAAGAGATGCCTTCTTTAGATCATTAAGGAACAAGAGAAAGATATGTAATGATATAGAAGGATGCAATTGAATCTCCTTGATTATATGTATGAATATGGAAATTATATGATGTTATATTCTTGGCATTTATGAGAATAGTAATCTGTGAGTTCTACGGGTTTATGGTGGCCTTAAACTTACTCTTGCCTTAGGACCGTCACACCACTGGAGTTATATAAATAATAATTATTATTATAATTGATTTCTAAATCATTTTCTTGTTAATATTTTATCTATATATCCTAATATAAAATTATAAATTATCAGTTATTATATTTAATTGAGTTATAAAATAACATAACAATAAAAATATTTTAAAAAATAATTTAATTTACTTATTTATTTATTTTTATAATATTATTTTTTTTTCCTATTTTAATTGCTCAAGTAAGATTCTTATACAAAAAATAATTAAGAAAAAAAACTCTTCAATTTATATATTAAATATATATTAATTGTACCATATTTATTTTTAATTATTTTAAATACTTAAAATTATATACAAATTTTAATTTTTATAAAAAAAATAAGTATTTATTTTCATATGGAAAATTATAAACAGTAAATTATCAAACTTTTTAACTGAATTCAATCAATATAGACAAATATATTTTTAGGAATTTAACAGACAAATCAGAAAAATGTAATAAAATTTTTATAGAAATGTAACGTGCAGATTCACGGCATGGGCAGTTATACTTTGAATGATCCAAAGGCAAAATGCCACGTGTTCCTTAACCCTAGCACAGTTAAAATTATTTTATTACTATAAATAAAGTAATCCAACGGCGAGAGACCCTGATTTCGCACTTTTATTCTTTCAAGAGAGCAGTGGTTTTTGATTTTTCTTTATAAATCGCTGCTTGATCTTGTTTTCACTACTCATTTCACAGGTGCGGCTTAAAATGCGATTGGGTTTTTTTGGTTTTTTATGTTTTTATTTGATTTATTATCCTTATATACATATATGTGTTGATGATATTGTTAGTTGATTTTTATTGATAGATCTTTTTGAGGTTGTGAGAAAAGAAGATATGGGGAGCTCAGGAGAAATCACATGGAAATTGGCGGATCACCCAAAGTTACCCAAGGGGAAGACAATAGCAATGGTGGTTTTGGATGGTTGGGGCGAGGCTAAACCTGATCAGTATAACTGTATCCATGTCGCTGAAACTCCCACCATGGACTCCTTCAAAAAGGTTGATTAGTAGTTGCATCATTTGGGGATCTGTATCTGGTGTTCATTTTTTTTTTTTTTGTGTAGATCCTTTGTAGCTTTAATTTTCAGATTGATTTACTTGTTTTGATTATGGGTTTTTGAAGATTTAATTTAATTTTGTAGCAAATAATAATTTGATATTCATTCGTTATTTCATTCTTATTTAGACTGCCCCTGAAAAATGGAGATTGATTAAGGCTCATGGCACTGCTGTGGGGCTTCCAACTGAAGATGATATGGGCAACAGTGAAGTTGGTCACAACGCTCTTGGTGCTGGACGCATTTATGCTCAAGGGTCTATTTCTCTTCCCTATTCTTTTATTTTTTAGATATTCTCATGCAACCTGGTTTTTGCATTGGATGGAGATTTTATGTATCTTAAATAATTTTGGACTAGTGCATAATTTGGAACAAACTTTAACGAACTCTTAACATTTTTAGCATAATAGTTTAGAGAATCCATTAGAGTCTTCTTAGTTGATATATTTTAATGTCCTCGATTATGCTTTTCCACCTTTTACCTTCTTAACACAAAGTGTCTTAGAAGCGCTAGCTATTCACTTAATTTGTCTTTTGGAACAGCTTATTTAATCTTTCCAACAATGGATTCTTTATAAGTTCACAGATAGCAAACGTTCAATTTCTTATACATTTGCTTTGTTCTTGAGATATTAAAAACCATAAATTACTTGAGTGCACTCCAAAAGGTGTTTGCCAACAGAGCTCCAAGTTTGAAAAGTTATGTTGTTTTGGATGCAGTGCAAAGCTTGTTGACCTTGCTCTTGCCTCTGGGAAGATATATGATGGAGAGGGATTTAAGTATATTAAGGAAAGTTTTGAAAATGGCACTTTGCACCTCATTGGCCTGCTAAGTGATGGTGGAGTTCACTCTAGGCTTGATCAATTGCAGGTGAGTTTTTTAGCTGAGAATTTCTTGTTATTTCATTCTTACTTGAGCTTCTTGTTTCAAAACAATAATGTTTATGCAGTATTTTCTTTTTCCTTGCAGTTATTGCTAAAAGGTGCTGCCGAACGTGGTGCTAAAAGGATCCGAGTTCATATTCTTACTGATGGACGTGATGTTATAGATGGTACAAGTGTTGGCTTTGTAGAAACTCTTGAGAAAGACCTGGAAAATTTACGTCAGAATGGTGTTGATGCACAAGTTGCATCTGGAGGAGGCCGTATGCGTGTTACGATGGATCGCTATGAGGTATTCAGACTATTATTTAAGGAATTTATTTTCACATTTTTTTTTTGGTGATGTGAAGTCATCGGTTTTTAAGTTTCATTTTTTACCTTTGGATCTTGCAATCACATAGCTGGAAAAGGAAGTGGGCTGGTTTAAATTAAGGCACCTGGGATCTTGTATTACTTCCAAAAATGTCATCCTCAGATATACTGGTTACTTGGGGTTTAACTGAAATTCGTGTTATCAAGTGAAGCTTATCTTAATGGGATAAAGGACTTGGTTTTCACACCTATAAAAGCTAGAGGGGAAGATATACTTTTCTTTCTATCTTACTGTTGTTGTAGGTGTCATTCATGTCTTCCTTTGGTGCTATCAATTAAGCAATATCGTTGTTGGTAAAATCTCAAGTTTTGTTATATGGTTTTATTAATTGACGAGTTAGAACCATGTGATTGTCTCTTCCTCCAAGTCTTCTAAAATTAGACTTTCGGCCGAATTTTTATTCCAGAAGGGCTTATTCGATCCAATCGTACCACGTAATCCTTTAAAAGGCGTTCTGGATGAGTTACTTCAGCTCCACGATTTCTTTCCTTTTAGTACTTTATATATATTTGTATATTTTATATATATTTGTACTTTTTATAATTATAAAAAGTAAAAAAAAAAATATAGTAAAAATAAAAAATAGATATGTATAAGTGAAAAATTTCGAAACATATGCAAATTTGATCTCAAGTAATATTGAAATTGCATCCTGTAACGGTAAAA
Organism: Aleurites moluccanus; assembly: GCA_948193065.1. Taxonomy (NCBI): domain Eukaryota; kingdom Viridiplantae; phylum Streptophyta; class Magnoliopsida; order Malpighiales; family Euphorbiaceae; genus Aleurites; species Aleurites moluccanus. The sequence goes on along the minus strand of CANXYC010315284.1, from coordinate 10,593 downwards.
TCCATGTGTGTTTGAGTTTTGCAATTTGTTTTTGTCTGACAATTATATTTATGTACTCTTCTCGCTTTTAAATTTTAATTTAAAATGTTAAAATAAATACTATGTTAAAATATTTACATAAATACTATCAACTTGTATTTTTAATTACTGATGCTGTGATGCAATAATGATATTACATATTAATTTAAATATTTACGTTGGTTTGTTTGTCTATTGTTTAGTAGGTATGTGGTTGAAGTTATTTTTGCATTAATGGTTCAAGTGATTGAAACATTACTTCCCGTGTGTGTGTGTAATTCTTTCTCTTTCTCCTTTGCAGAATGACTGGAATGTTGTCAAAGGAGGATGGGATGCTCAGGTTCTTGGTGAAGCCCCTCACAACTTTCGTAGTGCTGTTGAAGCTGTCAAGAAACTAAGGGAAGAACCCAAAGCCAATGATCAGTACTTACCTCCTTTTGTCATAGTTGACGAGAATGGAAAGCCTGTGGGCCCAATTGTGGATGGTGATGCTGTTGTCACAATCAACTTCCGTGCAGATCGTATGGTTATGCTTGCCAAGGCACTTGAGTATGAGAACTTTGACAAATTTGATAGAGTTCGATTCCCAAAAATCAATTATGCTGGAATGCTTCAGTATGACGGCGAGTTGAAGCTTCCAAGCCATTACCTTGTATCTCCTCCAGAGATAGAAAGAACATCTGGTGAATATTTAGTTCATAATGGTGTCCGTACCTTTGCTTGCAGGTGAGCCAGCCTCAGCAGTGTTTTTTATTTATACCATGCAAAAATTATCATTCCTTTCTCAGAAAAGGAAAACCATGTTTTATACGCTGTATATGTGTATGTTGTCTTTGCTTTTCTGTGTTGTACAAGTGAATGTCCAATTTTGGTTGGACAGTGAAAAACTAGTCAGCGCTTTAATTATTTTAACATATGCATTTATTTGTTCAACAGTGAGACTGTCAAATTTGGTCATGTTACTTTCTTCTGGAATGGAAATCGCTCTGGTTATTTCAACCCAGAAATGGAGGAATATGTTGAAATTCCCAGTGATGTTGGAATTACATTCAACGAACAACCAAAAATGAAGGCAATAGAGATTGCAGAGAAGGCAAGGGATGCCATCCTCAGCGGCAAATTCCACCAGGTAATAATTGTACAAACCATGTGCTCAATGAGAAGTGAGTACTGCAGTTCAATCAGAACAGTGAATAACTTGTTCTTTCACATGTTCATATAGGTTCGTGTTAACCTACCAAATAGCGACATGGTTGGACACACAGGAGATATTGAAGCCACTGTTGTTGCATGCAAGGCTGCTGATGATGCTGTCAAGGTATGTCTGATCTTTATTAATTTTGTTTTGCTGTTATTTCAGATATTATTTCAATTAATTGGACATTTAGTTATTCAGTTGATAGTTGAAATGGTAAAGGATACTGTTGGTAATTTGTATCAATTTATCTGTGTTTCAATTTTGTTTTCCTCATTATTTTTCTTGGTAGGAAAAAAGATAGATGACTTTTGAAAACATCACTAAGGATCTATTGGATTTTCTTATTGGCTTAAAAGAAATGTGTTTTGGAATAAAGCTGAATGTAATTTTGGAAGAACCAATCCAGACAGCTGCCATTAAAATACTAGGAAAGTAGATGAGAATTATTTTGTGGCTGCCATTTTGCTGACCGAAGACACTTCTTTTTGCAGATGATCATTGATGCCATAGAGCAGGTTGGTGGAATATATGTTGTTACTGCAGATCATGGCAATGCTGAGGACATGGTGAAGAGGGACAAGTCTGGGAAACCTCTTCCTGATAAGAATGGCAACATTCAGATTCTAACTTCTCACACCCTTCAGCCTGTAAGTTTACTCAATTTTTTGTCAGTAAATTTAGAAGAGTTGATGCAAATGAAATGTTGTTTGCTGTCAAGGGAAGGAAAGAGCTGGAAACATTTAGTGAGAGTGAGATTTAGTTTATTAGTTTAGGATTGTAATTTGATCTCTCCAATTCTGATGTTCTTTTAGGTGCCTATTGCAATTGGAGGACCTGGATTGGCACCTGGTGTCAGGTTCCGCAATGATGTTCCCAGCGGTGGACTTGCCAATGTAGCTGCGACTGTGATAAATCTCCATGGATTTCAGGCTCCTAGTGATTACGAGCCTACTCTCATTGAAGTAGTCGATAACTAGTATTAATATGAACCTACAAATTCTCATTAGGTTTGCTTAAATTTTGATTAGCAACCGTGCAATGCGGAAGCCTATCATTTACGTCTTATTATCTCATTAAATAAGTGATTTTTGAGTATGCGTGTCTGGGGTGTTGGGCTCCCCATTTTTGGATTTTGGATACCCATTTTCGAAAGTCGAAAGTGTATTAATGCGCCTTTTATTTGCTGCATTCTCATATTTCTTTTCCTTTGAAAGGAAAATTTATTTCTAATTTGAAAGGGTGAATTACTGTAATACACCTGAAGTTTTTGTTATTAATAATGTATTTTAATATTTGAATTATGTTATAGAACACTTTTATTTCTCAAATTTTTAGATTTTTCATTGAAATTAATATGCTGATCCTAATTGTTATTTCTCATAGTATAAATTAAAATGTTAACTATAATATGGTATGAGATCAAAACAAATTTCAAGAGATTTTTTAAATAAAAGAAAACTTTCATCTTAAATTATGATTCTTAATTGGATTGCTAAGGCTTGTTTGTTTCTTTTTAATTTTTATTTTTGATTATATATTTTTATTAATCAAGAAATTATTAAATAAGATATAAATATTTTTATTCTATTTATTTACTTCAATTATACCAACATATTTTGATTTTATCTAATAATTTTCGTTATACATAATAATTTTTTTTTTTAATTTACTATTAGGCAAAATAGTTGAGTAAAATAACAAGGAAATGTGATAAAAACAAAAAGAAAAGTAAGAGCCTTGTTTAACAATTTTGAATTTCAAAATTGTTACAACTCACTCATTTCCCTCTTTCTCGATACAGACTACAGAGAGAACCGTTAGAATATTATAGATAAGGCTTCACTTATTTGCTTTCTAGCAGATAAAAAATGGACAAGTACGAGAAGCTAGAGAAGGTAGGAGAAGGGACTTACGGCAAGGTTTATAAAGCCAGGGACAAAACGACCGGCCAACTTGTCGCTTTGAAGAAAACCAGACTAGAGATGGACGAAGAAGGCATTCCTCCGACGGCGCTTCGGGAAGTTTCTTTACTACAAATGCTTTCTCAATCTCTCTACGTCGTTCGTCTCCTCTCCGTTGAGCACGTCGACGCTAATGCCGATGATAATAATAAGGAAAATTCCATTTCCAAATCCAATCTCTACTTAGTTTTTGAGTATCTTGACACAGATCTCAAGAAATTTATTGATTCTCATAGGAAAGGACCTAACCCTAGGCCTCTTTCTCCTAGTCTTATTCAGAGTTTCCTGTTTCAGCTTTGTAAAGGCGTTGCTCATTGTCATAGTCATGGTGTTCTCCACCGTGATCTTAAGCCTCAGAATCTTTTGCTAGATCGGGATAAAGGTATTCTTAAGATTGCTGATCTTGGCCTTGGCCGTGCTTTTACTGTCCCTCTCAAGAGTTACACCCACGAGATTGTTACTCTTTGGTATAGAGCTCCTGAGGTCTTGCTTGGCTCTACTCATTACTCCACCGCCGTCGATATGTGGTCGGTCGGTTGTATCTTCGGTAATCTCCATTTTCTTTTCCTGTTTTATTTAATTTAGTTACTTAATTCTGCATCTAATTCTTTTGATTCTTTATTTTTTCCAATTTCTTTTTGCTCTCATGTCGTTTGATGAAATTATCCATCCACAATGTGTTATTTTTTTATCAATTCGATTTTATTTACAACTGTGATTTCTTATTTCTGGGTTTTATTTTGTGGCCGCTCTTTGTAGCTGAAATGGTCAGAAGACAAGCTCTGTTTCCCGGTGACTCTGAATTTCAACAGTTGCTTCATATTTTTAGGTATTGGTTTAAGCCTGTGATTATGCTGTGCTGCTTGTCTGTTTAGTCATGTAACAGTTCTACAAAATTGTACCGCAATATACTTGTGTGAATGTTATAATACTTTCTTTGTGATTAGTTTTTTCAGAGGCTCAAAACTGACCATTTAGCCTATTGTTGTGTCAACAAGGCTTGTGCAATTCTTATATATCTACCTTCTATCTGTTCCTTTATTACCGTGTCTCCTATTATCAACCATGGTTATAATATTCACTAATTTTTTGTCCTACTTTCCATTGGAAGGTTGCTGGGAACGCCAACCGAAATGCAGTGGCCAGGAGTTACTAAACTACGTGACTGGCACGTCTATCCAAAATGGGAGCCTCAAAACCTGGCACGCGCTGTTCCATCACTGGGACCTGATGGTGTAGACCTTCTATCGGTAACTACTAGTTCTTTAACAGCATTTCATGATTGTTAAAGCAACTCAAGGCCTTAGTGCTCAAAATACAATCTAAAAGTCGTCGTGTAAATTTTCTTTTCGGTTAGATTTTGAGCATTGGTGCCCTAATATTTTCTTATTTTTGGATGGTGCAGAAGATGATTAAATATGATCCGACTGAAAGAATTTCTGCCAAAGCAGCTATGGATCATCCCTATTTCGACAGTCTTGACAAGTCTCAATTTTGAAGTTGGGTGCTGCCAGTCTACAATAAGGGTTGGTTGGGAAGTGGCTTGTGTAGTGAAGCATTGCTTAAAAGATGCTTTGGTTCATCATCTTGGTGATTTAACAAATGAATTGTCATATGATACATATACTTTTGTAGTTCTATATTGAAATCTATGTATCTTCACTTTGCCTTAGATTCGAGTGAATGAAATTGGAAGCCTTTCTTTAATTTGGTAGAACAAAAGTTGAATAATACGTTCCGTGATCAGTTATGGCAATTCAACTTCCTGCACTTATTATTATTTTTTTTTATCTTACATGAAATACATATATATCATCGATTTGTCTGGATTTGCTTAGTCTGCTTCCAGCTTACCAATTGAGTGGACACAGCAACGTTCCTTGAGCAATGTTATATTGAGTGATTGCGATGGTGTCTTTTGTTGAATGAGTTTTCATGTAGGTTTCTGGGGACATCTTACCAAATCCAAGATGAAAAATAAAAATACCATACTAGTCCTCTGATATTTACCCTAATTACAAAAAAGAAATAACCAGTGATACTGAAATGTTTGGACTCTCAATCATAACTAAATTAATAATACTCAATAGCTCTGAGGTATTATTACTAACAAAACAATTGATTTTAACTCCCAAAAAATTGTTCAGGATTAAAAATTATGGGTTGGTGGGGTACCCAATGAAGTCGGAGTGGAAAATGGATAAAATCATAAAATTCATTGGTTGGCAAAAGTAAAACCTCAATTATCACAACCATAAAAACAGTCGAATTTAAGAGCTGCTAAATAAATATATCTCAAATCCCGCGGTTCTCTCTCTCACACACAGCCTCTGTATCAAAATATTAGATTTGTTTGTGTTTTTTCCACTTTTCTGAGTTTCTTTCTTTCTTTCTGTCCTCATTACTAATTAGAAGAAGAAAAAAAAGAAGAAGAGGAAGATTTTATGTTATTGTATGTTACAAAGATTAGATTAGATTAGATTCTTAATTTATATGTTCTTATGTTTCAAGAAAGAAAAGAAGAATTAATCAGATAATAAGAAAGAAAGAAAGGAAAATTAAATCAAGATTAGAGGAAGAAAGAAAGAACAAGAGGAGGGCGGTGGACTCCTCTTGGGTGGAATGGAAGGATTAGAAGGGATTTTACAGAAGCTGTTAGAAGGAAGGAATAACAGAGGGAAACGCATTCAGCTTACTGAACCTGAAATTCGTAATCTTTGTTTAACTGCCAAACAAGTCTTTCTCGTTCAGCCTGTTCTTCTTGAACTTGATGCTCCTATTAACATTTGTGGTATTTACTTCCCATTCTTTCTTTCTTTACTGCAATCAATTTTTTATTTTATTACAAAGTTATATTATGATTATATCATAGGAAATGCTTATACTCAACAATTGTGTGTTTATAAATATATAATTTAGAAGAATATATGTGGGTGCCATCCCATTTCTCGAACAAAGAATAATTTACCTACTAATTGAGCCAAACCCGGTTGATGATTTGATAGTAAGGACAATAAAATTCAAATTAAGACCACAACTATGGGGATTGAATTGAATTTGTATGTTTGACTTGCTAATTCGATTTATAATTCAATCCCATATGAGAATTTGATTATGGAACAAAGCCAATAGATGCAATTACATTTATGAGTGTAGCTCAATTACTTTTGATTTGCTGTGTTATAAAATAGATACTCGACGACTGGATTACAAGCTCAATGATACTCGATAATCTGTATTTTCCCCTCCATATTACAAGTTATTATCTGGGTTATTTTCTAAATGCAGGTGACATACACGGTCAATATCCAGATCTTTTGCGGCTGTTCGAATATGGTGGGTTTCCACCAGATTCCAACTATCTGTTTCTTGGAGATTATGTAGACAGAGGAAAACAGAGTATAGAGACAATATGTCTTCTTCTCGCATACAAAATAAAATTCCCGGACAATTTTTTCCTGCTTAGAGGGAATCATGAATGTGCTTCAATAAACAGAATATATGGATTTTATGATGAGTGCAAGCGCAGATTCAGCGTGCGTCTTTGGAAAACTTTTACTGAATGCTTCAATTGTTTACCAGTGGCTGCAGTAGTTGATGATAAAATACTGTGTATGCATGGTGGATTATCACCAGAAATGGTGAGTTTGGATCAGATTAGAGCTATAGAAAGGCCAATTGATGTTCCAGATCAAGGCCTTTTATGTGACCTTCTCTGGGCTGACCCTGATAGAGACATTAAAGGTTGGGGTGAGAATGATAGAGGTGTTTCCTACACTTTTGGAGCTGACAAAGTGGCAGAATTCTTGAAAAAACATGATCTTGATCTTGTTTGCAGAGCTCACCAGGTCTTTTTTCCAAATCTCTTCCACTAGTTTATTGCTACTAAAAATTATTAATTTTCAAAACAACATAAATATTTGAAAATGATTGACAGGTAGTTGAAGATGGATATGAATTCTTCGCAGACAGGCAATTGGTTACTATATTTTCAGCACCAAACTACTGTGGAGAGTTTAACAATGCAGGTGCACTGATGTGTGTAAATGAAAGTTTGTTGTGCTCATTTCAGATTCTCAAGCCCGGGAAAGGCAAACCAGGACAAGAGGAATAGTTTATAAGCAATTAGCAATTTAGTTTCTTTGGACATTTCAGCTTTACAAGTATCATCTATGATATATCAGGTTAATTCATGTAACTAAGACATTATCAGAAAGAAAGAAAGCTGTGTATATAAAATACCTTATGGGTGCAACTGCTTGTACCTTTGAATTCAAACAAATAAGTGACTGCATATTCCCTCTGTTTGTACTTACTCCAACTTCTGCTTACATTCCTTTTCAAATATATTAATTTTTAGAAAAGGAAAGACTTGAGTTTTAATAAAATATGACTAACGTTTTGGCGATATGCACTTATGATGCCTAATATTTGGTGAAGTAGAACACGGTTATTTTGTAGTCTTTTTTCTTTCATATGCGATATTGGAATGTACTGTTCTTTCGTATTGCAATATATTATGTCAACAACCAACCTTAAAGATTGACAACCAGAGACCGACAAGACAAGGCATACCCTGAGAAACAGTCATCAATAAGATTAGGAGGATTGATTCCCTGCTATTCAATTTATTATTACTAATAATACAAAATATTTTTGCAATTACACTTCCATAGAATTTCCTTGCATAAACATCAACCTGCAGTAGAGAACGATAGATAACAAGCAAACATAAATGTTTACTTGGAAAACTTGAAAAATAATGCAAACTAATGTTACATGTCGAGTAATCTCAAGAAATTAAATGCTTCAACAAATTTAACCCCATCTCTTGCATTTCAATCAAACAGCCTAAGAACTCCCAAATGTAGATCTACAAAATACTACACAACGAACAAAAAAAAAAAAATCTAATGATACAATTCATTCCAAATCAATTGAACAGTACAGCGTATGACAGACATTCAGCCAGCAGCAGTAGCAGAAGTATGATGGAACATCCTTGAGTTTGGAATATGGTACATCAGATCAAATTGATGAAACCTGCTCTAGAGCTTGAAATAAATGAACCAGACCAAGTCTATTAACAGTGTAGGTCTCATTGAAGGCATAACAGGATATCCTTGGCAGCTTATTTTATAGTTAGATCAAAATGGATCATGCTCTTTGCTTCAGTTAGACCATACATGAACCAGCCCATGCCTATTACCAGTGTAAATCTCATTCCGCTCTTCATCATAGAAAAGTGCAGTTATGTCTTCTAAAGCCTCAGTGACTGTACTTCTCATGCTGCTGCTGCTGCACTCATCACCTTTGGGGCTGCCATTGCCAGCATTTATTTTAGCCAAGCATTTTCCTGTCAAGATGTTGCTGATATTGATTGACCCAGCTGCATCAAAAAGCAAATTATGAGATGGGGCAACTTCCCTCATACATACACAATGAAGACAACTGCCAATTAATCTTTAGAATGAACAAGGCTGCAATTTGACACGTATAGAAGTGGGATAAGAACTCATAAATGTCAGGAATTCCAAACTTTTTCCCCAACCAAAAAGTAGCAAATTGATACAGCATTTACCCCCTTTATACATGCTTTATCAAATATCAGGTCTAAATGTTGGTGAAGTCACTTAAAATGGGAGACTAAAATGGGCTTGAAAACCCAGAACAGTAAAAAATAGAACTGCTGGTTTGTGAATAAGATAGTAAAACCCATTAGACCTCGTGATGTGTCTCTAAGTGGCTTTGCTCAAACAGCAAACAAACAACTCAACCCCATAAGGGATTTTAAATAGTATTAGAGCAAGTAGAAGTTGAGTCTTCAGTTTCAAGGAATCAAGTTTCATTCCTTGCAGCCAACTTGAATTAGACATCAGTTCTGCCTTCTGAACAAATGAATTGTTATAGCCACTGCAGACATTACCATATTTTTTTTTGCTGTCTGTGACATGATCAGAATTTTATCAAAGAATCTACGAAGATCCAACATAGAAATAACCAGGTTATCCAGGTGAATTTTGCCTACGTTGATGCATTGCGCTTTGTCTAGTGATGTATATTTTGTACTTTAGAAATAACACTCAAATTTGTTATTAAAAAATAACTCAGAGTTTGAACCAAATATAAAGATGTTCAAGTTAGCAAGATTCAAGCACTCTACCGGTTCAAACCATAAACTTACATTTTATATTAATTTTCAACCAAAAGAGTAGAAAGAAAAGTTACCATTGCCTTCTATCCACTGGTCTTCAGATTCAGCTTTGCAGTAAGAAATGATAAGATCCTGATCGCTTGTTATGTATATGTTATTTGTGTTACAATCAGGATGCCATAACAGGTGATCCTCAAATGAAGTAACAAGCTCCCCACGAAAATTCCACACAGCAACAGTTCTATTTCTGAAAGTTAAGAACAACTGATTCTCATAAAGAAAGATAAATGCCGATGGAGTCATGAATTCAGTTCTGCTAACTTCCATTAGCTCTGCATTTCGAACCTGCATAGAGGAATATACAATTAATGGCGTAAAAAATGGTCAAGGCTGCAAGAGGGTTGGTCGAACAGATCCAGTTAACTCACATCTAGAATCTGGAGATTCTCATTTTCCTGTTTGACAAGAAGTTTTTCATTAAATTGTTCAATGAAGTCCACCTTCTTATTTCGATGAAGTAGATGGTTGAAGGCTTTAAGAACCGTGCCATCTTCAATTGATAAAATCTTAAGAGGAACATGGCTGATTACTCTATTGAAAATTAACAACATAATGCCCGGACTGATGCAAATAATGTAACACATTAGCAAGTAAGAAGATGAACCGTGAGTTTTTAACATGACTAAGTGCATCATATACTGATAAAGATAATGAGAGGGGGAGAGAGAGTACCTGATTTTGATTTCTTGTACATGTTTGTCTGATATAGAATACAGCATTGTATAGTTTTTAAGGTCAAAAACCTTGTACACACTGACCATAATGATCAATTAACAAAATGTCAGAATTGGTAACAAGCCATTTTGCAATCACACACTACACAGATAGGAACATACCTGTCTTGTGCAGAGTATGTTAGGACCTTCCCATTAACATCATCAAACTCTACAAACCCCGGCCACTTCAAAGACTCAGTCTCAAAAAGAGCAAAACCAGCATCTGGCTTGCCCCTCCTTATGTACCTAAACATTTAAATATAGACATGCATCATACAATTTAATACATAAAATAGTAGGCTTGAAAAGAAAGATATAAACAAAGAGAAGATATTGACATACTCAATTCTAGTTGATCTGCACTTCAAGGAACTGAAATTGTCTGAAGCATAAACTGAAACTGTGATGAGTGAATCATTGTTCTTATTGTAGAACAAGCTTCGAATAACTTCATCAGGACTCACATTCAAAAAACATATCCTCTGG
>CANXYC010315174.1:0-34885 GCA_948193065.1 Aleurites moluccanus | reverse complement strand
TATGTTAGGGGTATCCAGGATCATGGAAGGAAGCAAGAGAATGAGGGTTCTGGAAAACGAAATTCTAGATCAAAGTCTAAAGGCAAAAAGAAGTTTCATTGCTACAAGTGCAAGGAGGAAGGACATATGAAGAGAGACTGTCCAAAGTTAAAGAAACAGACTGATGAGAAACGTGATGGATCATCCAAGTCTGTGAATGTAGTTCAGAGTGACAATTCAGATTGCAGTGATGGTGATATGCTTTCAGTTTCATCAACTCAGTTCATGGATGCATGGATTCTTGATTCTGGATTTTCTTATCCCATAACGCCTAACAGGGAATGGTTTACTTCATACAAGTTAGTTAATTCTGGTTCTGTCTATTTAGGTGATGATAAATGTTGTGATATTGCTGGTATTGGTGAAGTCAGAATTCAAATGTATGATGGTACTGTTAGAACAGTATGTGATGTTAGGCACATTCCAGATTTGAAGAAGAATCTAATTTCCATGGGCACTTTACATAAAAATGGTTTTATTCCTAAAGCAGACGAGGATAGGGAAACCATTAGAATTGTGAAGGGTGCATTGACTGTAATGAAAGCAAAGAGAACTGCAGGGAATATTTATAAACTGTTAGGGAGTACAGTTGTAGGTGGAGTTCATTCTGTAGAGTCATATGATGATAATACAAAATTATGGCACATGCGTCTTGGTCATCTTAGTGAACGTGGGATAACTGAATTGCATAAAAGAAATTTATTGAATGGTGTTAAAAGCTGCAAGTTAGATTTTTGTAAGTTTTGTGTTCTTGGGAAGCAAAGTAGAGTTAGCTTCACAACTGGAAAGCACAAAAGTGAAGGAATACTTGATTATGTACATTCTGATGTATGGGGACCTACCAGGGAGTTGTCATTGGGTGGATCTCGGTATTATGTTACTTTTACTGACCATTTTTCTAGGAAAGTTTGGGTGTATTTCTTGAAACAGAAATCTGAAGTGTTTACCAAATTCAAGCTGTGGAAAGCTGAGGTGGAGAACCAAACTGATAGAAAGATCAAGTATTTGAGGTTTGACAATGGTACATAGTACACAGATTTGCAGTTTCAGAAATTTTGTGAGGAGCATGGGATTCAGAGGCATTTTTCAGTGCGTAAGACACCACAACAGAATGGTATTGCAGAAAAGATGAACAGGTCCATAACTGAAAGGGCAAGATGTTTGAGACTGAATGCAGGGCTTCCTAAAAGTTTTTGGGTAGAGGCTGTGAGTATGGCGTGCTACCTCATCAATAGATCACCACGGGCCTCATTGGGTGGCAAGGTTGCAGAAGAGGTATGGACAGGTAATACAATTGATTTTAATAACTTACGAATCTTTGGTTGTCCTACTTATGTAAATGTACCATGGGTTATATATATATAATGTATTTGTAACCCTAGATGACTAATCTCTCTGAATCATAATAATTCAGCCGCTCTGCTCCCGAGAACGTAGTCACATTGCCGAACCTCGTTAATTCTTGTGTTCTTTATCTTACTGTTCTGCTTGATCGTTTTTATTCTTGTGTTTTCATAGCCTGTTTCTCAACAATCCTTTGCTGTGCACGGGCCACTGCCCTAGCCAAAAAAAATATATATATATATTGCATGTAAGAAACTCTTGTTTGTATAGATAGGCCTCTAATGACTTTACAAACTTAGTTTTATATCCATCAAGTCGGTTGCCTTAAGAAAATTTTATTCAATTATATATAGTTCTCTCAAATTTAAATTTATAGTTCCGTTCGTGACCCAAATAAAAGAAGTTCAAAATTTCACTCCATAGAATTCAAAATCAATCTTGCAAACATGCAATATTGAAAATCCTCCAAATCAAATAAGGCCAAAAACAGGGGAAAAAGGATATAGTAGAAGAAACACACAATGTGAAAATCCTATGGCACTGCAGAGCAGGTGTTAAATTTGGGTCATGGACATTGTACCGATCATTCTGTTTGGAAGCACCTTGTTCCTCGTGTTGTTCACGATTTCAAAGTTATTTTGCATGACAATATGGTTGCTGGCACTACAAATCCAGATTACTTCAATTTTAATCGAAACTTAACTCTTGAAGGTTATTAGGACTTCAAAATATGTCACGTGAGAGGTTATTGTATAAAAATGCATAGCAACTCCCTTCAACCTTAATAAATGTCTTAATTATAAAATATAAAAATATATAAAAAATATTTTTTAGACTATTTTCAATTTTACTTTCTCTTAATTAAATATATACTCTTTTTTTTTTATTTTAATATCTCTATCCTAATTAAATATAAATTATCTTATTTTTTAAATTGAGACAATAAATACTTTTTTATATTTTCAAAAGAAAATAAATATTTTTATTTTTTAAAATTTATATTAATTATATAAGACTCAATATATAAAAAAATTATTGAAATATTAAGGTAAAATATAATTTAAATTAAGAAGTGAAACTATGATATTTATTTTAAAATGGAGATAGTAAAAAATAATTTTTAAGTTTGTAAATTTGATTGCATTAATTAAATTGGCAATAAAATATGTAACAACATTAATTTAAGGTACTAAATTATCATGAAACAAATCTTAATCTATTTAAAAATAAATATCAAATCACATGGTATTTTATTATATTTTTCATGTTTTTTTTTTCAGAAAATAAATTATTTTACCCCAACTTGAAAATATTATTGCAATTGTATATCATAAGTCAAAATTTAAAAATAATAATAATAATAAATTTTATTGATTTATTGAATAAATTTACTCCAAACTTTATATCTTTTTCCAATTATACCTCACTTTCAGAAAATAAACAATTTTATCTCAAGTGTTTCCTTTTGGATGAATCCTATTTGAATAAATTGAGTAATACATAAGCTATTTACTTTATACCAAAATCTAATTATAAATGGAGATAAGAATGTTATTCGTGTTATATATATATATATATATATTATTTTTGATTTCTTATATAACCGAGTAAATCCAATGATATCAATAAATTAGTTATTAAATTATATTTTTAATAATAATAAACTCTTTTATTTAATGAAAAGAATGAATATATGTGAAGTAAATGTAAAAAATTTAACTTTCATTGGACGTTTACTTATAAATTAATGTTTCACTGTAAATATATGATTGTTATATTTGGCGATAGATGTATTTTTATTTGAAAAATAATTTCAAGAAAATAAATTATTTCAGAGAATAAATAGATAAAAAATAATTTATTTATTTTTATTTCGATAAGAATAAATTTTTTTTCAATGTTAACTTTGAATATAATTGCTGTGACCTTTTAAATTAGTGTAATATTTTTTATTTTTTAAAATGAATATAATTATAAAAATACATAAAATTTGAGGTAAATTTATTTAATATGTTTCTCTTTAATTTTGACTTTTGGGATACAATTGCAATCACTTTTTCAAATAAATTGTCTATTTTCGTAACATAGTTTATAATTGCAAAAAGACAAAAATTTTGAGGTAAATTTATTAAATGGTAAAAGTAATGTGCTTTTTAATTTTGTAAACTAGTTTTAATGAAATTTTCATTAATTGTATTTTTTGTTTTTATACAAAATATTCAAAGTTCTAAAATGCAACAATTCATTAGTTAATATTCCAAAAAAAATATTATTAATTTAGTTATAAACAATTGAAAATATACTGAATAGCAAAAGTCACAGAACTCAAAAAATTTTACTGCTTAAAATGAGAAAATGATAATTTTTTAAAATAAAATTTGATAAATATAATATAGCCTCAATTTAGAGGGAAGCCAGATAATTTATTTACCCCTCATTTTATTTAATAAAAAATTATATATAATTCTTACAAAATAAATTGCATTTGTAATCTAAAAATATTATAAAATTTAGTACTGAAAAATTCATTAGCTCAATAATATAAATTTACGGATTAATTATAATTTTTCTCCTATAAAATGATTTATTACACTAAGTTCTCCTGACTTTTTAAAAATATACTAACTCCCCCCTGACGAATGTCATAATATATTATTAGACCATTCCGTTTAATTTTATCATTAGTCAACCCTATAAAAGTAGTAAAAAGATTAAAATACTCTTATTTTTTATTTTTAATTAACCTGACGAATGTCATAATATATTATTAGACCATTTCGTTCAATTTTATCATTAGTCAACCCTATAAAAATAGTAAAAAGATCAAAATACTCTTTTTTTTTATTTTTAATTAATTACATTCTATTTTTGTTTTAAATTTTTTTTAAGACTAAAAAATTTATTTTCATATTTTGATAAATTTGAAAATAAAAATATTTTTTAAATTATTTTTTAAAAAATAACAAATAAAAAATAAAAATATTTTTTAAAAAATATTTTTTAATTTTTATTTTTAAATTTGTCAAAAATATAAAAATGAATTTTTTATTTGTATTACAAAATTTAAGAAGAAATAGTTTAATTAATAATTTAATTTCTTCTTAAATTATTTTTTAAATAACAAATAAAAAATAAAAATATTTTTTAAAAAATATTTTTATATATTTTTTATTTTAAAATTTGTCAAAGAAAATAAATTTTTTAACGTTAAAAAAATTAAAACAAAAATAAAATGTAATTAATTAAAAATAAATGATAAGAGTATTTCGATCTTTTTATTATCCTTGTAAAGTTGATTAATAATTGACTAACAATAAAATTGGACGAAAAGTCTATCAGTATATTATGACATTCGTCAGGGGAATTTAGTATATTTTTGAAAAGTCTAAAAGAACTTAGTATAATTAATTATTTTACAAGAGAGAAATTATAATTAACCCTAAATTTACCTTAATTTTTATTTTATAGATATTCGAATTCAGTATTTCATACTTCTAAATTAATTCATAAATCTGTATTTTATTATTAAAAAATATTTTTAATTAATTTTTATGCATCATAAAAAAATATATAAAAAAATATAAATTTTATGATAAACAAAAACATATATAAATTATGGGAACAAGTGATTGAATCCCACATGGTAGTAAGACTCGTAAAATAAGGAAGAAAACAAAGGAGCTTCTTGAAGCTTAAAATGTATTTGTAACCGGAGATACAACTATCGGAGATTGCCCGGCGGACGCTTCAACTGAATGCTGCTTAGCTTATAAGGCCTTAGATATCTCTTTCTTTCTCTATTCCTCACTGTGCTCACTTCGGGTATTCCCCTGGTAGTTTGATTAGATCATTTTACAGATCTAAAAAGATTAGCCTGACTTTGCTCGATCTTGGTCTTTCTATTCCTGTCCAATCGATCATGCCCACCATCATCCTTTTCCTTCCAACCAGATCCTCATGATACCGTGAGGAATTGTCAGTTGGTAAAGATGCCCCAGATCTCTGCTATCCTATCACTGGAATCGTTTGCTGGTGGCACAAATAACTGAAGCCCTGTGATTTTGGCAGTTCCATAGAGAGTGAGAGACGGTGAGAAAAGGGTTTTTCTTAATTTATTTTTCTTTTTTGAATTTGTGTATGAGAATTTGTTATGTGGTCTTGTGGAAGAGGAAATGGAAACGTTTGTGCATTGGAACTTTAAAGTCTACTAGTTCTTGATTATTAAAGTTCCAATGTTGTTGCAGATTAACTCAAGTTCGCCGGTGGACCCATGGGTGGGTGTCCATGGGTGAGAGTATTAGACTTGGCTATGAATTTCACTCAATAGTTGGTGGTTAGATCTTTCTTGTCGAGTGAAATCGACTCTAAAATTCAAATTGATTCAACTTTTGAATTTGAATTTCCATTTGATGACAGAGAAAAGCAAAAGATTTTAGGATTTCATTTGTTTGGTAATTAAAAAATAAAAAGTAAAAATAAAAATTTAAGATTAATAATATTGATTTAAAGTCAATGATGAAATAATAATTTATTTATATTTTATATTAATAAATTTATTCATATTTTATATATTGATTGGTTGGTTGGAATATTAAGCTGGAGATGTCTTTTTAGAAACCTTACTTTATCTAAATATATAAATTTTAAATGAAATTAGAAGAATTGCATATGAAAGTTTTATATATATTATTTTTTTTATGTATTTTATGTATTTTATAGTTCTATTATGTTCTAGAACTAGTTGTATTATAAATTAAATTATATAATAATATTTTTTATTTTTATTTTCACTATATACATATATATATAATAAAAAATAAAAATGAAAATGAAAATTAAATTAAAAATATTAATAGGATATATTAAATAGAATAGAATATAATAATAAATAAAACACGATAGGCTCAAATTTCAACAATAAGCAAAATTTCCATTTTATAATTTAATATATACTTTTTATACTATTTGGTATTATAAGAACGATGAGGTTTGAGGACCTTACACCTAAATCTTGAAAATCAAGCCGGTAAAATAGTGGCCTAGAGGCAACCTCGTCAGAAACTCCTCAATATTGGGGATTTATTTTTTTTTATAAATTATTTTTTTATTTTTAAAATTTAATTTAATTAATAATTTTTATTTTTATTTTTTCAAAAATTAATTAATTAATTTTTATGCTTTGATTCTGTAAATCAAATTAGTCATTTTGTCCATTTTCTTTGATTTTTTTGTTAAATTTTTATCAAAATCCTAAAATATAACTCTCCTTAATGAAAGCCATTTTCTTTAATTTTTTTTTTCTTTTCATTTAATTAATTAATGAATATTTCCAACCACGCATTGACATTACAAATCAAGCAATGCATGTGGTGAGGTCCCAATTCGAACTCATGTATTATCATTTCAAGCATCCACTATGACTTTGGAATCCACCTCCAATGCAACACTGCAAATTCTCAGATCCAAACAAGATTCAAACCATTAACAGCCCTGCAAAATATAAAGAATAACTGTCTAACAAATATGTAAAGCCACCTCTCTATCAACCCATATGATTACGAAGCAAACCTCTTGCAGTAGCTAAATGTGATGATTGTTGATAAGCACCATCCATATTAACTTTAATCCATTTCTGTTTCTGAGGTAACTAACCTATCAAATCATAAGGATATGATGACTTTGGTTTCCAAACATGCTGGAAAGCCTCCACTGTCCGCACTTTAGTATAATAATGCACCACCTGTTTGATTGCATTTGACACAATAAGTTGCTGACCTTGAAAGACCAATTGGTTTCGCCATCGTCAAGCTAGCCATACAGTGATGTCAAATTTCTAAGACCAAAACCATTGGTTTTTGGATTGAAGGGAGCATGTCAGGTTAAAGTCAATAATCCATGCAACGAGATCAATCGAAAAGAAATGTAACTATACCCTTGGGTCCAGTAAATGCATCAAGACGCATACAAGGGCAATCACAAAGTGCATGAAAGGTGTCCTCTTAATGTATGCCACACCATAAATACCTCCCATCATCTGCAAGTTTGCATCGCACCCGTTCAGCATTTGTAAGAAGTGCATTATATGTACTTAACCATAAAAATGATCGAACGTGTTATTGCCCTGGCCAGTGCCATATCTGCTTTCATACTGCATGAGTAGGATAATCCGTGTGTTGAAGTAATTCATAAGTCAAGGAGATAGAAAATTCACCTGAGTCAAATCCACCCCACATCAACTAATCATCACATTCATCCCCCTGTGCTGGTCGTATCATTGCCATATGCAAGTAAACATGAATTGGCAAGCTCGATAAACACTCCCATTTCATTGACTAGAATATGCAATCATTCTCAGCCACAGTGTAAGAAAATGTGCCCCCTCGATGAACTTCAGGCACAAAAGAAGCTAAAATAACCTCTTTATCTACCCAACAATCATGCCAAAAGGAAATACCCTCACCATTACCAAGCCGCCAAACAACATTACCAAGAACCTTGTCCCAAATGGCTAAAATGCTACGCCACTAGAAAGATATCAGCCCCTAGAGTTTAACACAAAAAAGGTCCCATTCTCTTCTCCCATATTTGGTTCGAATAATCTTCACTCACAATCTATTAGAATTCGTTAATACTTGCCAGACTAATTTTACATTTTGCACTATGAGATTATGAAGCCCAATCCCTTCTTCCTTTCAACACTTAACAACTTTAAAAGAAAGCAAGTTATCCTTCCAATGCTCACCATTTGAACCCCATACAAACTGACGAACTTTCCAATCAATTTCATCACACAAAGAAACCAACAATTTAACTGTTTGCATCATGAATGAGGGTATTGCAGTCAACACTGATTTGGCTAAAGTAATTCTCCCAGCTAAGGATAATTGATCGCATTTCCACCTTGTAATCCATTTCTCCACTTTCGACAGGACATCACCATAGACATTCTTGGTTATCCTACCCTAAATTAGTGGCATCCCCAAGTATATACCAAGATATGTGCTACATGTAAAACAAACTGCCTACCAAACAATAGTCGATCCTCAATT
Organism: Aleurites moluccanus; assembly: GCA_948193065.1. NCBI lineage: Eukaryota > Viridiplantae > Streptophyta > Magnoliopsida > Malpighiales > Euphorbiaceae > Aleurites > Aleurites moluccanus. The sequence continues at coordinate 26,453 of CANXYC010315174.1, read as the reverse complement.
GAAACATTATGATAAAAGAATATCTTGATTTTTGGAGCACTCACCCGTTGTCCTGAGAACAAACAAAACTCATTCAATGTCTCCTTAATTAATCTAACTTGTCGATTTGTTGCTCGAGCAAAGAAAAGCATTTCATCTACAAAGAACAAGTGTGACAGTTTAGGCCCCGGTGAACCAAATCGTGACAGTTCCCAAACTCCATCATTAACCAGACTATTAATCTTCTGAGAGAGACATTCTAAATAGAGCACAAACAAATAGAGTGATAGAGGGTCACCCTGTTGTACCCTCCTATGTGGAGTAAAATCCTCAGATGCCTCCCCATTCAACAAAATCTGCATTCTTGATGTGGTTACACACTGCATAATAAGCTCAACAAAAGAATTAGGTAGGCCTGCTTCCCGCAGAGTCGAATGCAAAAAATCCCAATGCAGTATGTCATATGCCTTCTCAAGATCAATTTTAATTACCATGTATCCTGTCTTGCCTCTCTTAATATGAAATGAATGCATAGCCTTTTGAGCCACCAGAGCATTGTCAATTATATGACGTCCTGGAACAAAACTAGTCAGATTTGACAATATAAGATCTGGTAATAAATGCTTTAATATGTTCATTATTAATTTAGTAATGACTTTATAAGAGATATTACATAAACTAATCGGTCTATACTGGGTAAGGTTTTTGGGTACCGCCACCTTTGGAAGTAAACAAATCATTAAAATCAGCTATCAAAAGTTAACTTGCGAACACTTACTTAGCAAACTGTACCATTGAAGGATCTATAATTTGCTACTGTGTTTGATAAAATAAAGTATGTAATCCATCAGGTTCAGGAGCCTTATGTGCCCTAATGCCAAAAACAATAACTCTAACCTCATCAATAGTAAGTGGCTGAAGAATATCATATACCTATTCCATGGACAAAATAGGAAAGCCAGCTACCATATAGTTTCCAGACGGTATGATAACTTCCCCATGCGAAAAAAGCTGCATATAATATTGGTGTGCCATAGTTGCCGAAATACCCTAATATAGAATCTCCACACCATTCTCTCCAACCAAACTTTTAACTCTGTTTTGGTTTCTATGTAATTTGGTGGAAATATGAAAAAATATGGTGTTACAGTCCCCAAACTCTAACCATCGACAATGGGAATTTCTAAAACCAAAACAACTTCTCCTGTTCTAACATAAAGCATACTCCTGGCAAAGCTCGTTTTCTAGCTTAATGAGCCTTTCAGATATGGAATGAAATAGTGCCTTCAAGAGTCCCTCTAGTCTCCCCAAAAACTGCTTTTTCTTATGAATAATATGCCCAAAAACCCTCGCCATGACTCCAACAATATAGCTGAGAATTGCTCATATAACAATCACGTTGCCTGAAATCTAAACGAACGAGCACCATGACGAATAAAGGAAAAAGCTCCATCCAGCATGAGCAATAAAGGACAGTGGTAAGATTTTACCCTTAGCAGATGACTAATACAAACATATGAAAATCTTTGCTGTCACTCTGCATTACAAACCCCCCTATCAAGCCATTCAAATAGACTTCCCTGCCTCCAAGTATATTGAGGCCCTTGAAACCCCATATCAAATAACCTGCAATTATCCAACCATGACTGGAATGGTCTGCATGAGCTCACATCCGTAGGCACTCCCCCTTATTTATCAAACACCTGTAAGATGGCATTCCAATCACGTGCTAGGCACCATGGTTGATTAACATGAGCCGCAATCATTGGAGTCTCTTCCCATAATGCACGTCTAGTTGCCGGTACATGTTATTTTATTAAGAGACATTAGTAGATATATTTCTTATTTTCAAGCACAAACCATACATGGAGAAGAAGTTTGTTTGGAAAGTAGAAATAAAACAATACGTATTTTGATAATTTTACTCTTATAAATAGCGTTTCATGTAGCCCTCCACACTGATGTACTTCACTACAGGATAAAGCCTGGTAGCTTCCTCTCCTTTCTCGCCTATCCCAAAGTTTGCAAGACATCCCTCATAATAAACCTGATAGTAATGTGTCAATCCAACTTGCTCTTCGTAGCCTTTCCCTTTTTTGAATTAAGAATAATATTTCAAAACACAATTAATAGACGATAATGATAACAATTAAGTTGTAATAATATCGTCTAAATTTAATTAGGCTTTATATAATTTTATGATAAATATATAAATGATGTTATGATAATAAATTTAAATTTAAATTTCTTTCTCAATACTAAAAAAAATTACGTAAATTTAAAATTAAAATTATATATATATATATATAATTCAATGCGTCAAGTTGCTTATAATTTCTTAAATCATACTTAGAGCCACACTCGATTACTTGAGTTCATCCATTAAAATTAATGAGTTTAATTATGAAAATAATTTGAGTCGGCTAATTCTTGAATCGCATTATTTGTTTAAGTTCATGAGTTAGCTTGTTTATGCATTTATAAGTCTTAATTTTAGATGGAATGGAAATATTGTTGGTCTTCAAATTTTATATTTTTTTTGACTTATTGAATAAATTTATCTCTAATTTTATATTATTATTTATTTGCAGAAAATAGATAATTTTGTTCCAATTTATTACAATTGTACCCTAAAAGTCAAAATTGAAAAAAAAAAAAAAAACTATTTGCAATTGTAACTCATTTTCAAAAAATATATAACTTTACCCTTTTTTAAAAAAAAATATGATTTTATCCCAATTAGAAAAAGTTATTATAATTATAAACTAAAAATCAATAATAATAATATTTTATTCTTATCTAAATAATAAAAAATAATCTTCTTATTCTCTTTTACATCTTTCCTCTCTTTAATTTAAAGACAATTTATGTATATTGTTCACCTCTACAATTAATTATCATCTTATCATTAATGGGGACACCCATTATAAAATGCAATAGTAATCCCAAACATTTTATGCTTTCACCAAAAACTTAATCTATATGTGTAATCATTATTAACTACCGTCTCTAATATGTCATTTGCTTATTTCCTTTGTCCTTAATTATTAGAAATGAAATGAAGAGAATATGCACTTCATGCTACAAACTTTCAATTGTTAAATGAAATTGTGTAAAACTCTTATACATCTTGCATATGATCTTTCTTCTAAATCTAGTTCCTATTTCTATACTCAATAACAATATGGGCAATATTCTGCCATTTTTCTTATAATGCTCCATTCTCTGTTACCTTGCGTGTTTCACCTCCACATCTCCAATATTGGTTAATTGTCATAAATCTATTTGCAGAGTACGGAATGAATGACATGGAAGGAAACGTATATAGCTACCGAATTCTATTGTTGGAGATGTTTACAGGAAAGAAATCCATCAATGATTCTTTTGAAGATGAACTCAATCTTCATGTTTTTGTTGAGAGATCTTTGCCATACAAAGTGATGGAAATTGTAGACCCAAGCTTTCAATCTCAGCCTAGTGGACTGCTTGGCCTCTATGCTAAGAATTGGAGTTGCCCGACAGATAGGATGAAGATGGTAGATGCACTAAGAGAATTACAGAAGGTGAAGGACATGCATGAAGAAAGAAGGAATACTTGCCAAAATGAATCCGATGATTGAAAAATCTTCTACCACATTAGTCCATTTCATCTTGTTGCTTATAATAAAAGGGAGCATTTATGAAGTGGCTCACTAAACCTTCTCCTTTACTGTTGAAGGTTAGGGTGTTTGGATTAGTTATTGACGTCATCGTAGGTTGCTTGACTCCCATCACTTTTTCTAGCAAACCTAGCTCAAGTCCAACCACCAAGGCAGTCGATTGGTCCACCTCGTAGAACCACAGACTACTGTTTGTGAGCTGATTTAGTGGAGGCGCGTGAAGTTCATGCGCAACAGTCTCTGGATATCCATCCACAATTTTTGGTTTGAAATTTTGTTTAGTGCTGCAATTTTACTTGTTTATTGTTTAATTACAAGTTCACAGCAATATATATAAATAAATAATTATTTACCATTTAAAATTCTTTAATTACAATCAATATATATATATATATTTAGAAAAACACTAATTGCCTTGAAAAGCATTTTTTTAAAAAAAGCCAAATCATGAAAATTATCCCAAATTTTTTCTTTGTATTTTTTGTTGTCAATGAGCCTTCAAGTCTCTCTAACTTCATATTTGTCTTTAGTCTTATACTGTGAAAGCATCAGATTTGGGGACCTACGGGTGATAATTCATCTGTAACAGGACATGTTATGGGCACAATGCTTCTGAGCATATTACTGAGGGTAATTCTATGAACCATCCAGACTCAGGACTATATAGTTTGAAACTTTACCATAACATTTTTCAGGAAACTTATATTTAAAGAGCGAGTATATAGTTTCAGTGTTGTTTTGGTAGATTGGCTAGCAGGGTTGCGAGCAATTGATAAACAACGTCCGTCCGGGGGAAAAACAAACCTAGTGGATTGGGTAAAACCGGTATCTGTCCCACAAAAGAAGGTTGCGAGGGAGAATGGACTCTAGGTTGGAGGTAAAATACCCTACCAAAGAAGCTTCACAAATTGCCCTGCTTTCGTTTGTTTTCCTGTCCCCGACCATCAATGAAAGAAATTGCACACACATTAGAATAGATTGGTTCTCAATATAGAATTCATTAGCTTCCTCAATCACCACCGATGTAAAATTTTTTTTATGTTATTGTATATAATTCCGGAGCATGAGCTACATGACGGAGCTATCCATTCTTGCCATTGATATTAGACAATAGTTATAATAATGGTACACCCATAATAGTCCAACAATAAATATATACAACATAATAGTATATTCAAGTTTGAATTGCTCTTCAATACTAAAAAAAAAATAATAATATTCACTTTATCATATAATAAACGTCATAATAATAAAATACATGATTATTAAAAAAAAATTATTATCTGTTTTAACATTTTTTATTCATTTATTACTTTAATTTTTCCTTATCTTTTCTTTTTATTCATTTATTACTTTAATTTTTCCTTATGTTTTCTTTTTATTTTATTTTTACATTTCATATCTCTTAATTATTATTTCTATTTTCAATATATTTTTTAATCAGAATACTATTGTAATATTAAAATAAAATTTATTTAAAAAAATGGGATAATTAAATTAAAAATAAAAATTAAGACATTTATTTATTATAAAACTGAGGGTATAATTGATAAGATTAACTATGTGAGAGTTCTTGCCATTAAATTTTTTTGTAAAATTTGATGTTTGCAAAGACTGCCAAACTATCATAGAAACGTAAAAAAATGAATGCTTATAAAAGAATCCTCATGATGTTTCATATAATCAAATTGCATTTCATTTATTTCAAAATTAATGTCAACTTTTTTCTTATCAAGCATGTTAACCAAGCAACGCTTCAATTCTCTTGCCTTTCATAACTATATATATTTGGAATTAACAAACAAAATTTATGATATTTTATTGACTACCTTTCAATTAACCCTAATAATTTTATATAATAAGTACTAGTAATCTTAAAACCGAATGTAACTTTGATCACTTTGCTATTTAATCCATGTTATACTTTCTGAAATAAAGAAAAAAATATCATTTACCAAATATCTCTCTGTAGTACAAGAAATTCGAAGTTTAATAACCTCTCCTCTATAGCTGGGATTGATCAACTAACAATGATTTTATGCATCTGATAGATAAAATCAAAACCTAGAACTATTTGTCCCAAACGATTAAGAATTTCTGATGTCACAAGACTTTCATGTTTTTCTCACATGACTTAATGTTGAACCTCCAATTTATTCCCTTCATTCATTGTAGTCAATGAACCAACAACCACGGTAACCACAAGCCCCTCGCCAACCAAAATCTAACCTCAACTCTCCCACCCAATAAAGTAACAGCCTCAAACACGGCCTCCTATAGCTTTCAGTCAAAAGATATACAAATCAAAGATGTCTAACAGAACTACACCTCCATAGATGTATGGTTTCGGTGATGCTGAAGGTAAGATAAAAAGGTGAGTACGATTTGCAAGAGAGAAAGACTCAAGTAATTTGCTAATGCCCGCACACAAAATTTGAATAGAACGAAGGCAAATGAAGTCATTGAATGGAAAAAATTAGGATTTTTTAACAAAATGACTCGGTGATAAACCTCAGGACACATCTAATTCGTTTTTCAAAATGTATGAATAAACTTGTTAGTCAACTTTATACACTTCTATTTTGGGCACTAGTTTGTACACCTAATTTTTCTTGTAACAAATCAAGTTCAAGAACTCAATTCTAACCTCTCTTCAGCATTCATTTCTGGGTGATTATATCAAAATTTCAAAGCAACGAATCAGCTCCTGAGGTTTTAAGTTGTGATTGAGCAATTGTACCCTTCCATAACCTCAGGAATACTCCACCTATGAGACTGATGTCAAAATTACAAATGAACATAAAATTTTATTAACAATTAATTCAAATACTCTATACAAATCATCATAAAATTTTATTAACAATTAATTCTACTCAATGTTATATCAGCTCCGGCAAGAAGTAAAATTGCAAATACATTATTGGGCACATAAATAATCTGCATCAGAAAATTATGTAAAGCACAAATGAAAAGGATACCAAATATATGCCCATGCCTCTTTTAAGTCTGAATTTTGTGAAACATCCGTCTTTTCTAAACTATTATAATAAAATATTGAAAAAAGCACACACATGTAATTCATATTTCCCCCCCTTTCATTTCAATGACTGAGGTAGTAGAGGCAGCCTTCATTTCTTAAAACACCCATCTGAACATTTCTAACTCAAGTATGGCCAAATCCAGGGCTCATGATAAGTCCAAAAAGTTCACCAACCAAGTTTGTTAGGATTCGTGATATAAAGAGTTGGCTCCCATATTGATAACATACATGGCTTGTAGGCATAAAAACCCTGCATTGAGAACCTATGCCCTCCATTGCAAGATGTTATCAATTTCCCATATTGTTATTTAATATTCGCTTGTACAACAGAAGCAGCTTGCTGACATGGTAGCAGGGCACCAGACCAGGATTAGAATAAACCATGCCACCAAGTAGCATTCAGACACATGTAAATAAAAGATCCAGGCTGACAAATAAAGTATGCCCTATGATTTCTAACACGGACAGTTCAAATAGAATAGGAGGCAACCCACCAGGTGATTTGCAGTATTCTTTGCTAACATAGATGTTCTGCAGGAAGGGAAGATGATTGGAATCTGCATCAATTTAATTGATTGCCTAGAACCATATACCTTAATTTCCTGAATTTACAAGATGTCCTAGATCTAATGCAAATTGAAGAAACTAATAAAATAACACATTTAGATGTTCATTGAAAAATAGAATAAAGACAACAATTTAAAGGGGAAAAATTAAGATTTATATTACATTCTTCATTTACCTAACCAATAAAGAACATAAAAATGAGCAAATGGTTCCCCCAATCCCCCCGGACCCAAAAAACCAGAATTTACATTGGTTAATGTAAAAAAGCAGGAAAAGAATAAAACTAGAGGGGAGAATGAGTAGGAGGAAGAGAAGGAAAGAGAGGGCTGGGGTGGTTGGTTGTTTGGGGAGGGAGGGTGTTGAAAGATAGTACCCTTCGCTCAATGAGAAAATGGGTCAGATTCTACAGGATCAAACCAATGGGACTTAAGGAATGACGATATTCAGGTTTATGTGAAATAATACCGAAATTCATTATGCTACCGTAGAAATATAACTGCAACTGCTTAAAAAAAACTGACCATCAAGAATACTTCTCATTTCATGGTTTTATCAAGAACCTCAATGTATCTTTTTGGAACCCCATATTGTTCAACCAGATGCCGTGCCACATCATCAATCACACCACCTTGAATAAGAACCTCGTAACCTTTCTTGCCTGAGAAAGTACAATATGAAAAGACAATTTCAGGAAACAAGCTTAAGTAGATAAAGCAACATTTGACTAATGAGAAAATTCAAAAACTTTACAGTCATGGCAACAACATTTCCAACACTGACATCTCAACCCTGCCCATCTCAAAGCCACAAGTCACTCCTCATACCCATATCCATCTTACAAATGAAAAAGTTGAATTACGAAGCAAAATCTCGAACTTTTGATTAAGATAAGATGTGCAACATAAAAGTGACAGAGGTCTTCAACAAAAACACAAAAAGCATAGCAAGTGCTCCAAACCCCTGCCTTGAGTTCCACAACCACCATCATCTGCCTGACATTTGGCCCCACAATTGCCACCATGAAACCCCACTGCCATTACATGATAGATAAGTACTCCAACACCATTGCCATTACTATTACCATTGCTTCTACCAATGCGCTCATACTGCTACTCTACAGTAAAATAATAACCACTCATATCTTGCCATCACTACCATCAAAAGGAGCACCAAAGATGATTCTGTTACTACTGTTAACATAACCATCTTCACATAACGGGGCTAATTTTCATTAATCTAAAGAAATATGATATATTAGAATAAGCATGTATTTACTGTTACACGACCTTTTAAAAGGTCAAAACTATGGTTAGGAAACACCATATCAAATCTCGAAAAATCAAACAGAACATAGTATTAAACATGAAAATCAAACAGAATAAATACGTCAACTTTCTGGAAGCAAAACAGAAATACTCTTCTAATTGGAACAACAATTTGAGGGATGACACAAACCAGAATAATGACAAACACAGACCAGACAGTCTATATCGAAAAAGTACTGGAGATAAGAGTCTATTTCTTATCATTACCTCATCGCAAGTATGTAATTCAGTTTATAAAACAAAATGGAATTCACAACATGACATCTTAAAGTAGTTAACAAACCGCCCCTTATTCTTTTGTCTACTTTGAGCGACTGATAGAACCCTACCATAAAATAAGGCCCCGAAGGAAAAGCCCTTAAACCCATGTAATTTAGTTCATAAAACAAAATGGAATTCACAACATGAAATCTTAAAGTAGTTAACAAACCGCCCCTTATTCTTTTGTCTACTTTGAGCGACTGATAGAACCCTACCATAAAATAAGGCCCCAAAGGAAAAGCCCTTAAACCCATGCATTAAACATAAACAGAAATAAAATTCTCCCGATGAAAACAAAACATTCAAAAGAAGAGCCCTTAATAATACAAAAAGACTCCAATCCCATTCCTAATATGGTAAGAAACTCCTCTAGAAATGACCATTAGCACAAGACCAGAATTAAGCCAAATAATGCTTTATCCTTTGAAGATTACTGATTACAACAACCAAAATTAAGAAAAAAAAGAAAAAGATTTTTGAAGATTAGCACTCTGTTCCGACCAAACACTTATAATTCCATTTTTTTCTTCCTAAAATCCATGAAATATATTGAAAACAAATCCAAAATGCAGGTGAAGCTAACTGTTCATAGCTACTTTAACATTTTTCTACTCACCATACCCAGGGAGCTGACTCTAAATCAAGGCTACCTACATAATGCTGCAGCTGGTTTCTCATACACCAACATACAAGAACCCTACAAATGGAGCACTCCCTCATTGAATATAAGAGACTAAGACTGAATATATTGTAACAAATTGCTAGAAATAAGCAAAGCCAAGGGCTACAGATCAAAAATTAATAGGAAGAGCCACTGAAGTTGTTTAAGCTATTGAAAATTGTTGGAATGGTTGATTTTGCTTGTTATAAGTGTTGGGATATGTAGCTTAAAGAGTAAGCTGAGATGCACCATATAAAACAACATCCCAGCTATTTGTAGTTGTGCTCATCATAATAAGAATTTACCTGTCCTGCTTCCTATGTCCTCTTCTCCTTTCTCTCTCCTCTATCTTATTTTCTTTTCCTTTCTTTCATTTTCTCTCTCGCCAAACAGTTATAATAACTCTAGATGTAACATTTATCAGTCCAATACCAGACTTGCCAATCCCAGGCAGGGCTGGGATGATCCAATACCAGTGGCTGAAATGCATAGCTGAAAATTAGTATATAAGAATGAGACTGTGTGCGCTCGTGTTTTTGCATTTATGCATCATTTATTTCAAGAAACTAATTATTTTTTTCATTTATTAGATGATTTAGAGAAACATAAGATAAAAATGCAAAAGCAGTATGCAGTTTTAGGTCACAAAGGCACATTCATATACAAATTAGTTTAGTTCTTCCTGAAAATACTTTAGTGCAGTACTTTCCAAAGACTACCATTAAATTCATCACTTTCAGACCAAGACGATTTGATTAAGCAGCAGCAAAGTTATTTGTTGCTGACAACCACAATCAAAAAATCAAGTGACAAGATCAGTGCATACTAACATACCTGGTAGCTCTTGCACTGATGTACTGCAAGCAAACTTTTTCTGCAGCTCTGATGCCAATGGCTCAGCATCCATCAAGAATGTTTCTACACCTGAGACTTTTGTCACCTTCTTGTTACCTTGCCGCCTTTCTGTTACAATTTGAATTGTCTTCAATGAGCCCTTACGAACAACTGATTCACTTCCCCTTGTCACAATGCAATGGGCTTGCATCCGGCTAACGAATGTCAATCCCAGATCTTTCTTATGAATCTCTGTTGGGTATGTTGATCCTTTCTTAATAGTTCCCTTGAACAAAGCATCGCATAATGTTGGATCTAAAACTACAAACACTTTGTTAGTTTGCTTGACCAGATTTTCTTTCTCAATATACTTGAACACAATATCAGAAGCTTCGGAAGCAGTGTAAAGTTTCCCTTTATCAGCACCAACAGAAGAAAAAATGGGATTGACATGCACACTTGGTTTATAGATCTCTGCCACTTCAAGCTTTTTTTGTGGCGGCCGACTTTCACTAGCAGCTTGATCAGCAGCCTGATCAATTTTCTGCTCCTGCCTCTTCTCTGGCTTGAAGGATAAGTAATATGGATGAGTGCGGTTAATGGAAAATAATACAGTTTCCTTCTTATATTTGTCTTCCTTTACTGAAATCTGTCCACATGAAAACATCATTATTAGTGCCAAATAAATATCAAATTTCCTACAAAGGCAACTCAAAAAAAAAAAACCTGATCATATGAGAATCCATAACAAGAAAACAAAAAATTTGCTTGAATGCGGATCCTACATTTGCAACGTTTCCCTTCTAAAATTCTATAAATTTCAATTGCCTCAATTAGAGAAAGAAAAATGGTAAAAAGACAAAATAAGGGAAACAAAAAACAAAAAAAAGCATTACCCCGCCAGCAAGATAAACAACAATAAAAGCACTGCAAGTGGTGCAGCAATCTATAGGTTTTAACCTTTTATAATATAACAAACAAGGCAAACAGCTGCTTACTTCCCATGCTTTAGCAAATAGAAGCCCCGCAACCATGCGCACCTAGCGTAGTGGGCCTTACTTTCGTTCTTTTGTTTCCCCTTCCATTTTTTTGTGGTTTATATTCATTTTTCTTCTACCTGAAAATATTTATGGTGCTACATTTTCTATTACCATCTTTGGCATGTTTACCGTCAACTCAAGCCGTTGGTTTAATTTTCTACAAGGGTGTTATATTCCAGTTCTTTATAACCAAATCGGTATCTCCTCAAATTGGAGAGACAAATGCAAGATTTTGTTTATTTAGAGAAAGGACCAAACCTCTAGGCAGATACTAAAAGGACTTTCTATTCAGCTATCAAAAACTCTCTCCCAAACAAATAAAATACAGATACATGCACTCAAAAGTTCATCAACCTTGCCTCAATGCCAGTGTAATCCTCATTGCCATTCAATTGAGGCATGTTCATAGGATGGTTCTGCATTTGCGAGTTTGAAGGAAAAGAGGAATTATAGAGCTTTTGCTTACAAGGTTGAGTTCTTATAAATTAAACGAGGAAGAGGATGAACGGGTACGCACCAATCCTGCAGATGATTTAGCTTGCAGCCACTTTGACAATTTCCTGTGGGATGATTTTTTGATATCTAGCATAATACCAGAAGGTCTACAAGGCAAGACATGATTTGACCTGCACCAATTGCAGACAAGCATCAGTTTTAGTATGTTCTAAAACATCAGAACAAATGATGAGAAATAATGACCCATCCATTATAGATGTTATAGAATCTTCATTCTTCAAGACATTATAATTGTGCAATTGTTATGTACAGATGGTTTGGCCTGCACCAATCACAGAGAAGCAGCACATCTCTGTGTTTCCCCTCGCACACTCACCAGTGAAAATAAGGAGAAAATATCTTCATTCACATCCAGGTTTCTGAAATCTCTACTTTTTTATTTTATTTGCATAAGCTACTGCACTGATCAACATAATTGTACAATTTGAAAGTCCAAAAACCAGAATATTGAAAAAAAAAAAGCTGCAAGGGCAAATTTAAACACATCCCAAATTTCCAATTCAAATTATTGACTGATTTTTCTGCAAGAAACTATTTACATTGATTCTTTATAATCCATACTTCATAAACATTTCTATTTTAAGATGAATTTCTTGAAACAAAACCAATGGAAGAGGAGAAAATAGAAGGTATAACGTAACAAAGTGAACAAATAAATTGGAACACGAGCCAAGCAACAAAATCTCCATCTATATTTTCTTTCAAAGCATCAATAGATGATTGAAGATTCATATAAAGCACATACAAATTGATATGGATCATTCATATAACAGAATAGAGTACAGAGAACAATCAACCTTTCTCTTCATGCAGTCCATATGAACATCTAACCATTGTTGGCCAAGTGAAACTTTCGATATGATAATCATTCTTTAAGAATTTACCATCAACGAACTTCCAATATTTCCTTAAACGTAAGAAATAACTAATAACATAGAATTTGCAAAGGTTATTAAGGATTCAAAAGGAGTTATTATTTCTGCATACACAGTCCCTCCCAGAATTCAGTTCCAAAATAAAGATTTACTATTCTTTACACAGAATCACAATCACATGTGCTCTTATTCAATGCAACTCATAACAGGCTAACCAACCCTAGGGGCCCACAACCATAATGAGCTGGCAAACTGGTAGAGTGGATCTATCAAATTTTACAAAGAGGAAATACAGTAATTAGATTCCTAGTGATTATCAGAAACTCAGATGACCAAACAACAAAATATATCATCATGATTCATTCCTAATAACTTCAATCATGGAATAAGAGAACTTTTATATTGAGAGAGGAAGAAACAAAGTACCCCAATCTTAAAATTTTTAGGTCAGTCTTCACCAGACAGAGAAGTTCACATGCAAATAGCAAACAAAAAATAAAAAAACTCTTGCAGACATGCGCACATTGATATGCATGTTAATCCAATGACATTAAGTCAATATTTATTTTAACGTTCGAGTTCCTATGTATGTAGGTGACCAATTCATCTGTGACGTGCAAACATGCAAACCTCTTACCATAAAGTGCTGCCAGGCATTGGAAGATCTTTATCCATAACAGTTGTATGCAGGGCTTGCAACAGGAATTTGTCCAAATAAGCATCAACATCAGCAGTTGACCATGTATGCTGCTCTTCAGAAGTAGACTCGTCAACAGCAACATCATTTGTTACTTTCAAATCACCCACATCTGCACTGACTCGTTCTACAATATTATCTTTAGAATCAAGTTCAGTAACTGAAGATGGATCAGGTTCCAACATGACATTATTTACATCAGCAGATTCCCCAATTTCTTTGCTCTGAAACTCATCCTGCTGATCACATGAAACATCACTACCAGCTTCACATACATGAGAAACTTGAATTGATGATGAGAAATCAGGATCCTCAATGACAACATCTTCCCGAAAACCTGCATTTGGCACATAATGTCCCTCAACCGATTCCCTACAGAAGATTCTTAGAGAATGTCAAAAGACGGAACTGATTAGTAATCAATCTCCCAAAAAGTTTCTAGCTACACTCACCAAAGTAAGTCCCGGTAATAGTGCGTTATCCTCAAGGCCTTTCCACGCAGACCAGCTTTTATTGCTTCAATGCTGCTCATAGTGGTAGATCCAACCTGCATAAAGCAAAAATTAACCACATGATTACTAACATAGATCAACCAACAGGTCAGAATTAAACAGTACAATCATTAAAGGGATAAGCAACTAGCCAAATCAGCCACAATGAGAGAGAGAAGGATAGAGAGAGAGAGAGGAATTCAAAGAATGTTTACAGCAATAGGTGCCGGATTGCCAGGAACTTTTACTGCCCAAGCTTCCCCCGCTGAGAAAGAAGGTAGGCCTTCAGCAGGTACATTAATTCCAGGGAACATCAAATCTGCCCCTCCAATAACGAACCGAGAGACCTCACCCCCCTTGAGCATAAAAGAAGGCAACAATTCAGGGACATTCCAGAGAGCAAAAACTGCACATTGAGGTGAAATCAGAAAATAATAATAATAACAATATCTGTCAAGAACACAAGAAATTTGAATTTGGAAAGGAGGAACTTGGAGAGTCTAAGCTTTTAGAGAATTTTAATTAACCCCTAAACCTATAAAATGTGAAGTAACCTCCTTGAATTTTACATTTTATAAAAAATTAGATTCAGACTGATAACAATACAGTTATTTAGGAATAGGGAAGTTAAGAAAAAAATATGTTATTTGAAATTCCTAGTAAATATTTTGATTTATGTTTTTATTGTTTTCATTTATTAAAAAAATGAATAATGAATTTTTTTTAAGTTGATTTAATTAAATAAATTCAAAAAAATAAAAAGATAGACCATTTCTCCAACATTTTGAAGATAGGAGACACAAGTAATTTTGTAAATCTAACTGCAAAAAGGACAATTGCATGAAAAAAAAAATAACATTCAAGATCATTTTTTTTTTTTTAATTCAAGGAATCAAAAAGAACATTGGCTCCAAGTTCAGGGACTAATACTGCCCTTATTCTAATCACTTTAGCATAGCTTCCATTTAAATAATTGTATTATTCCTGATAAGAGAGTGCAAATTAAGGTTCATTTTTTGAGGCTCCAACATTCTTCCTTTAAACATGAAAGACTATAATTGTGTATACACAATGTTGAAGGTTCTTATAGTCTTCTTCATTTTGTCATAAACAATAACAGTTGTAAGCTTAAGTTCAGCAAGCTTCAATGATGTCATCACTTTGATTTTGCATCAAGACCTCCCAATTAATTTTGACCATCACACATCACCACCACTGGTACTAACAGCTTCATCCATTGTTGATGTAGTTCACATCAACCTTCTGGCATCCAAATGTCTCTAAGGGTCTGCTTGGGAAGTCTGAAATTGAAATTGAAATTGAAATTGAAATTGAATGACTTAATTCTAATTTCAGTGTTTGGCAATAACCTAGAATTGGAATTGGAATTTTACCCATAATTCCATGGAATTGTAATATAATTAGAAAAACAATTTTACAACTTCATTATCAATCTATAAGAATTACAATTCCACAACCGACTATGCCACCTCTCTTCCACCGCCACCGCCACCCCCACCGTCAGTGACAACTGTTTACCATCGTCACTACCTGTGATAGTGGGCCACCACCGCCACCGACAATGGCTCGCCGGACCGCTACCATCAGCGGTCTACCGCCACCCCCACCGCCGCCGCCAACAGTCCACCACCACCAACGGCAATTGTCCACCTCCACTGCCACCGCCACTTCCATCATCACCAATTTTTATTCAATTTCAATTCCAATTTCAATTTTTTTTTTTTTAAACAAATGTTGAAATTACAATTCCAACACAATTCTAATTTCAAAGAATTGAAATTAGAATTGAAAATCTCAATTTCAATTCCTTGTCTCAAACGAACCTAAGTAAACGTTTACCCTAAACAAATATGACTCAGCTTGCAAAATTTTTGTTCCATTTATCCATGGTTGAACCAAAAGAATTATAACAAAAGCTTAATTTAATAAAATGAAATCAGGTTGGGGTTTCTCAAACCCAAAAGAAAAAAAAAATGTACTTTTTTTTAATCCAAAAGGTAATTCATAAAAAAAAACTAAAACTAATTATAGACTTCCATTTCCTTAGGCTTCATTTATTACACAGGAAAAATATTCCTTGTAAAAAAAGAATATTTAGTACAATTTTTGGGAAAACAAGTTATTTCACAACTGAAATCACCTGGAAATTATTTTCTAGATTTTGGAGCACACATGAAAACTAATTTTCCTTGAGTAGAAAGATCATATCAGATATTTGGACATCTTTGGAAAAACATATGTGCATGCACTTGATTTTAATCTGCTAGATTTGAAGAGACATCTTTCCTGAGGCTAATAACTATCAGTGGTAGTTGACATTGATCAAATAACTAAGGGGCACATGCATGCTATTCCTCTTGCAAATACTTTTCAGTTATATGAGTTTATAAGATCAAGAAAATTACTTCTTATTTTAAAAAAGGGAAGTCATTTTCCTTGACAATATTGCTTACTAGTATTTCCAAACAAATATTAGGAATCAATTACCAAAGAGATGCAACGAAGCATAGAGTTATATCACTAATTGCATACCTTTTTCTGATGACATAAAGTTGCAGATTAATGAAACATGATATGGAGTTAAACAAAATATAGTACAAGGAAACACTATTGTAGAATCCAGAAGTTTCAAGTATCCAAAAACGGAATGCATGCATTATACTGCAAGGGAATTAAGCAAAGCAAAGCAATATTAAATGGTTCAGAAGTCCCACAAAACAACTACTTTAAGGACCCTTGATTTTATCGTATTTAAGAAATGAGGAAGCAGAAAGGATGTCACTTGCAAGATTGTGGTACGATGACTGGAAGAAGAGCAAAAATGTCTTGTATAGTCATAAAGTCCATCCTAGTTTAAAAGCAAGTTCTACAAGAATGCAATTCAATCAGTTGTAACGTAAGGCAATTGATAATGTTAAGCAAAGAAACAAGTCCATCCAAATGAGTACTATGATGGAAGCTAAGCTGCACACTGGCACTTAATGAAGATAAGTTGAGGATGGAACAATTGAAATGGTTGAGCAATGTCTAACAAAAGACTGGCAGATTCACTAATGTAGAAGATAAAGAATGTCCAAGTTACAGAATGAAGAAGACAAGTGGTAGACCAAGGATGACATCAGGTGAATTAGTCATATTACTATACTTCCTTCAAAATGTAACCCAAAAGTAACGGAGGAAATGGATCTTTTTTCCCACTCGACCTAGACTAGGATTGAAACTTGATTAAGGGAGAAGGGGTATTTGAGCAGGGCTTATAATTCCCAATCTAACAGAAACAACAGTAGACAATAAACAAACACTGAGGCAAGATTATGCAATCATATACATCTACTAATCAATTATGGTATGGGAATCGCCACCTGAGCATTTCCATGAACAAAGCTGTTTTTCATATAAATTAAATTCAACGAAAGTAAAAATGAGGTGAAAAAAAATAACATAATCCTTGCTAAACCTGTGGGAAAAATTGCAGTGCCTCGCCCATCAACATCGAAAAACACAGGAAAGCCGCCTTCAACACCAAATACATGGACACGGTTTTGAAACTTTGCAACAGTTATCTCTGCCTAAAACACAACCATATTAAAAAAAGAAAAAAAAAATAGAAAAAAAAACATCAGTTTAAAAGCAGCAATTCAAATAAAGACTAAAATAATTCAAAGTTCATAGTAAAAACAAAGAATCCATATAGCTGACCCCCCAATTAATTTTGAGATTAAGGCTGAGTTGGGTTAAGTTGCTCCTGCCCGAAAAGGCCAAAGTAAATAAAGGTTGCAATTTAGCAATTGAAATCTTCTATATTCAACCTACTTCTTATGTACAAACAAAAACTTTCAAAGACTGTCAATTTAAAGATAAATACATTTGATAAATAAATACTAATAATTAAAAGGGAGCCTGCTGCACCTGAGAATAGAAAATACATAAAATTTGTAAACCTATTTCAGGAAAACACCAAATGTCCAAATTAAAATTAAGTGCTAAACATTCACAAAAACGAACAAAAATCCAAATAATAAGTAATAAAAATAATAAAAGGGTCTAAAAAAATAAATGAGAATCAAACACACAATAACATGTAAAAAAATAAAATCATCATAGTAGCTACACATTCAAAAACACCCACAAAAAATTTATAAAAAATGCAAAAAAAAAATCCTACTTTGGGAGGGAGTAAATTGTCGATGTCGGCATCAGAAGTGCGAGGAAACTTATCTCTGATGGTTCGTTTAAGTTTCTTCCTGTCAGCTCCAGATAGCCTTTGATGCGATTTTGCCTCTACGGCCTTCTTAAACATTTTTTCCGTTTGTTTTTCTGATTAAATATCAGTTTCTTTTCTTAATTTAAATTGAGAGACCTTCAAAAGTGAGATGACAGTGGGCGGGCGAGTATTTGTTTGGATTATGAGAATAGGAAGGCTAGGGAAATAGCACCTGTAGCTGTATTTGATCACTGTTTGTTGGTTGTTAATAGTTATAGGCTTTTAGGTCTCGTTTGCTTATAGCTTATTGTAAGGGTTTTGTAGAATTATTATTAATTATTAATTATTAATATATTTAATTATTAAAGATAAATATTAATTTTTATTTTTTATTTAAATATTATTTTTTTAAAAATAATTTAGTCTACTATTTAAATAAATATAAATTTTTTCAAAAATATTTTAAATTAAAATTTTATAAATAATAATTATTTAACTATTTAATAATTACCTAATAGTGATTGTTAACTAAATGGATTTGATATAGTTATTGGTTGGTAATAAAAAAAATTAATAATTTTATTTAAAATTTTAATCAAATATCCATTATACTAACGACAAAGAGCTGATTTTATTGATAGTAGGGTTTATATATATATATATTGATAAATTATATTTAGTCTTTATGATTTAATCTAATTAATTAATTAATTCTTATTTTTGAAAAATTAAATAATTAGCCCTTTAATTTTAATTCATAATCTACCATTAAATATCTAAAAAAAAAACTAAAAATATATTTTATTTTTCCTTAAATTTTTCCCTTTTTTGGCATAGATGTTTTCTCCTTCAAACTCATGCCACTCGTTTTGATGAATGAAAATAAGAAAGTTGCAATAATGGAAATAACACACTTGAATTGCGCTTTGCTCCAAGACTATTGAAATGGGTAGCATATGCCCTATTTCAATTATAAAAATGACATTATGCATAATATTTTTCTCAAAAATACCTTCTATTTTGAAAGTATACAATCTTAATACCGCACAACTATTTATGACAAAATTACCCTTTAAAAAAAATACATTCAATGTTCACTTTCTTCGCTAGATAACCACCATTAAAGTCTCTAAAATTTTTTAGTTTCTTCGAAACCTTTCTATTTTTTTTTTCTTCGAAACCCATTGAAAATTCATTCCACTTTAATCAAAATTTCTTGATTTTAGTCAAAATTTATTGATTTTCTTTGAGCACCTTCAAGAATTCTTCCCAATATTTCTAAAAACTCCATCTTCTTCATATTCTTTGAAATATCAGGCGGAAAAAAAAAGTTTATTTCTTCATTTTTTTTATATTTCAATTAATTTTAGTTAAAATTTTGATTGATTTTAGTAAAATGAGTTAAAATATTTAATTTGTAATTTGTGTTCATATTGAGTTTGTTGGTTTTTTTCGGTAGAAATGTTTAAAAGCGATGAAATATAGTTATATGTAGTTGAAATGTAGTCGGTTTTGTTGTTTTGATGATTTTGATTTTAAATTCGACTAAATTTCAATTAAGTTTCTACTAAATATAGACTAACTAAGTTTCAACTAAATTATCTATCTGCATTAAGATAAATTTTAGTTGAAATAGACGAAATTTAGTTGAAAATTAATCGAAATAGTCAAAACTTAGTTGAAATTTAGTCGAAATTCATCAAATTTCATTCGAAACTGAGTCGAATTTTAGTCAAAATTTAGTTGAATTTAGTCAAAATTACTAAAACAACAAAAACTAACTACATTTCAATTGCATGCAACTACATTTCATCGCTTTTAAACCATTCGTCTGAACAAATCAATAAACTCAATATGAATGCAAATCACAAATCAAATATTTTAACTTGTTTTACTAAAATCAGTTGAAATTTTAACTAAAATCAATTGAAATATAAAATAAAATAAGAACAAAGAAATAACCTTACATTTTTCCCCTGCCTGACATTTTAAAGAATATGAAGAAGATGGTTTATCTAGGAAATATTAGGAAGGATTCTTGAAGGGTGCTCGAAGAAATTCACGAAATTCAAACTAAAAAAAGAAATTTCAAATGAAATGGGATGGGTTTCAATGGGTTTCGAAAAAAAAAAAAAAGGAAAGGTTTTGAAGAAACTAAAAAATTTCAGAGAGTTTAATAGTAGGAAAATAATGTTTTCATAACATAGATCTAAGGGTAGTTATGTGGGGTTAGAATTATGCATGTCTTAAAAGGAGGTCATTTTTATGAAAAAACATTATATTTTTATAAATTTCCCAAAAAGGAAACGATCAACAACGATGGAGACAATTTGCAAGGCCGTCGCAGCGAGAGTTATAGTCGAAGACTGTACGGGTGAACGATGAGCATGATCAGCCTGCAACTGTGCGACGACTATGATCGTGACTGGACTTTGTTCTCGATCTCCAAGGGTCTCAAATCAGTGCCAATTTCGATAATGGCGGTGACTAATGAACTGATCAGTTGCAGGTTTGGATAATGGAGAATCGACGGTGGAAGTGGGCTTGCTGGCCTTTCCTTGCTAGACTATGGTTGCCATTACAAACTTTCGTGTTTGCTATTCAATTTTCCTTTTCTTTAATTTTTAATTAAATATAATATAATAAATCTATATTATATTATTGCCAAGGTCCAAACCTTTTGATGATGGTGATGAGAGATTGAGATTGAATTGATGATAGGTTCGTGGTTATGGTTGTGTGTGCAAAAAAGAAAAGAAAAATTAGGATTGGAAATGAAAGTATTTTGGAAATAAAATTGAAAAATTGAAAAAATTAAATATAATAATTAAATCCAATAATAAAATTAAAATAAAGAAATGAATCAATTAATTTCTCAAAAAGTAACAATGAGTTAGTTAATTAAGTTAAATTTTAAAGACTAAATAATAATTTATTTTTTTTTGCATTCAATAAATTATTATTTTTGTTTAGTAGCACATAGGATTCTCATTTATAAGTTACAATATAATAAACACTATTTTTTTTTTTTTTTTGAGCATTATAACAAATACTGTTAAAAATATGGATACTGCAAGATCATTATCTCATGATACATTAATAAATAGGGTTAATTATAAAAAAAAAATAATTAATTTTTCGTGAAATTATAATTTTGACATGAATAAAAAATTTTGACAATTTGATTCAAATAATTTTAATATTTGACAAATTTAACATGAAACTGAACTCAAATTTGATATCCGATGCTGGAATTGACATGGCAAATTTGACAATTCAAACATAAGCAATTTGCAAATTCTACCCATACCATCAATTCACCACCACCACCACCACCAATAATTCAAAGTAAATTAAGTGCATATTATAATAAACTTTTACCACTTCCAAGAATATAGACAAGAAAGAAGAAACCATAGACAATTGCATGTATTCAGTACTCAACAAGAACATCCACATCAAGTAATAAAAGTGGATTTCTGAAATACCCAACTAAAACAAATGCATACCCATCACCTGACGACTCTTCCTCTTTGCTTCTCTCATCGTTGATCTGTAAAACTCTATCTGTACCTATAGTTCTTCTTTCTTCAGTCTAAGAGCGTTGGCTTTGAAAACATGGACAATTGGTTTTTTTCAGTCAATTTGTGTGCCAGCGAACGACGATATTTCGACCGGAGAGAAGAGAGGAATCAAATTGCCAACATTTTTTATTAATATCAAAATTACAATTACTCAACAAGAACATCCACATCAAGTAATAAAAGCGGATTTCTGCAATACCCAACTAAAACAAATGCATACCCATCACCTGGCGACTCTTCCTCTTTGCTTCTCTCATCGTTGATCTGTAAATCCCTATCTCTACCTGTAGTTCTTCTTTCTTCAGTCTAAGAACGTTGGCTTTGAAAACATAGACAATTGGTTTTTTAGAGTCAATTTGTGGGCCAGCGAACAACGATATTTCGACCGGAGAGAAGAGAGGAATCAAATTGCCAACATTTTTTATTAATAACAAAATTAAAATTACTCAACAAGAACATCCACATCAAGTAATAAAAAGCGGATTTCTGCAATACCCAACTAAAACAAATGCATACCCATCACTTGGCGACTCTTACTCTTTGCTTCTCTCATCGTTGATCTGTAAAACCCTATCTCTACCTGTAGTTCTTCTTTCTTCAGTCTAAGAACGTTGGCTTTGAAAACATAGACAATTGGTTTTTTTCAGTCAATTTGTGCGCCAGCGAACGATGATATTTCGACCGGAGAGAAGAGAGGAATCAAATTGCCAACATTTTTTATTAATATCAAAATTACAATTACTCAACAAGAACATCTACATCAAGTAATAAAAGCGGATTTCTGCAATACCCAACTAAAACAAATGCATACACACCATCTGACGACTCTTCCTCTTTGCTTCTCTCATCATTGATCTGTAAAACCCTATCTCTACCTGTAGTTCTTCTTTCTTTAGTCTAAGAACGTCGGCTTTGAAAACATGGATAATTGTTTTTTTTCAATCAATTTGTGCGCCAGCGAACGACGATATTTCGACCGGAGAGAAGAGAGGAATCAAATTGCCAACATTTTTTATTAATATCAAAATTACAATTTCGCTAAAAGTTGATTTTTTTTTTTATAATTAATCCTTTTTTTTAATTTTGTAGAAATTTTTGACTTAAATCAAGTTCATTATATAGTTTTTAGTTTTTAGTATATTTTAAATTATATTAATATTTTAAATTTTTAATTATATAATGAAAATTTTAAGTCAAAAATTTTTACTTTTATTTTAAATAGTTTATAATTTGGTTGATATTTTAAAAATAATCATTACCAAATAATTTTAAATTGTTAAAAAATTTAATTTGATATGTTAAAGCATTAAACCATGTTATAAAATATCACCTTTTTTTTTTTTTTTTTTTTTTTTTTTTAAATGTTGGCTTTCTCACAGATTGAGTCTCACGTACAATTATATTTATATTATATAATTTTAAAGTTTAGAGCAAGAGTTAAACAAACGTTATCATGTCATTAAATTGTTGATTTCGTCGAATCGTAATTTAATTGATTGATTTAAATTGAAATAAAAAAGATATTTGATATATTTAATGAAAATCAATATAATAATTAATTATAAAAAATATTTTACTTAAAATATTTATTTTGTCTTTTGAGTTTTTCAATTCTATAACTCAAAAAATTATGAAAAAAATGAACTTTTAAAATTTTGTGTAAGATAATTATTTAGTTATATATATAAATTAAAGATAATAAAAAATAAACATGTGAAATTATTTTTGCAAAACTCTCTTGAAGAAGTTATAAGTTATATTATTTATAGTCTTATGCACAACTTTTTTATCTATTTACAAAATTCGCATTAGAGACCCTTAATTAAGAAAAATAATCTCATTATCACTCGATCCAATAAGTATTTGTATTATTATTATTATTAGTTTTTTATTTATTTATTTATAGCAGCTTGTTTTTTAATTATTTTATGTTTATTTGATCTAAATTTTTACTATTTGAATATATATATTTTTGAGATTTAAAGAATGAGAGAAAATTAATTCTCATCATAAGTAAACTTATGGGTTCTTTTCACAATTAAAATCTTGATTGAAGAAAATTAATTTGCAAAACTTAAAATAAAATTTTATATATTTTCCAAAGCTTAAAATAAAATTTTAAATATTTTAAATGTTAAATATTTTTTTTATTTAAAATAAAAAAATACATAAGAAAAAAAAAACGCCAATTTCAATTTCTAGGAAAAATCATTAATTCCAAAGTTGAAGAATTAATGCATCTGATTATGGAACTTCATCGACCAATAATTTTTATGTCTCAATTTTTAAAGATATCACATCATTTACTATATCTTCAACCTTAGGCTGATACATGCTACGAGGCAAGGCAACAGTACAACACTACCTTTTTCTATTTCTTGCAAGAAGACCTTTTGTAATAAGGGACATCATAAGATCAGTCCGGCTTTGTATTTATGTGAATGTTTGAAAAAAAATTTTTATAGTTATTTATTTTTTAATTTTTAATAATTATATTATATTTATTTGGTTATTAATAATTATTAGTTATTATGTAATTATTAGGTAATTAAATAACAGTTATTTATAAAAGTTTTAATTGGAGTTAAAAAAAAAAAACTCTTATTTTTCAAGTAAAAATACTAAATTATTTTTTAAAAATAATATTTAAATAAAAAATAAATATTAATATTTATTCTTAATGGTTGTTAAACATATTAACAGCTAATAGTCAATAATAATTTTATCAAATATTTGAAACAGTCAATTATTAGGTGACAATTATCAATTATCAACTACTAATCACTAATTAATAGCGATCAGCTAATAACTATTACGAACAGTTAAATCAAACGAGACCTAAATATTTTAGAAAGTAGATATAAATGAGTGCTACTTTTTTCGCAATTTTAATTGTTTATATAAACTTGGAAAATTATTGATGTTAATGGCATAGGAAACCCATAAAAATTTTGAAAATAGAGAACTTATATATTTATGATCCATCAAAATTCGTTTGTATAGCCATGAAAAGGGGAGATATGAGGGCAAACTCTTTAAATTCTTTTATTCTTGGCACCACGAATTTCACGTATTCACAACACTTGTCTCACCAATACTTACCGATATCAATCTTAACTTTTTTCTACACTTTTTGCAAGAATTATAGAACCAATTGTATTTAGTTTCTATGCATATGACAGTAGTCAGTACAACACACGCACACTCTTGTAATATTTCACAGTTTAAACACTTTAGAATTGACAAAAATTACACTTGTGGTTCTCATTAAAATACAATATATAATTTCATTCTTTTACCTTTCTTCGCGTAACTCATCAAGGGTTTTCCTCTCTATGAGTTGAAGGAAATCATTTGTCATGGAATATGATGATTGACCAGACAACTGACTAAACCTCTGTGATGGCTTGTCTCCAATGTCAATACTATTTTTGTGTTTTTCCAATAATTTATATCAGACATTAAAAGCTGTTTATCGATAACAAAGAAAATAAATAACAAACAAGAAAATAAATAACAAACCTGTTTCTAAATTCAGAAACGCCAACAATATCTTCATTTATAAAGAGTCTTGTGCAAAACATAATGTTTGATAGTGAAGCAATCCCTACACACAATAGTTATAGGCAAAACCTTAAAAAATACACATAATCAGAAGCACAATATATATATATTTATATACCTTTCTACATTTTTGTCTTTGTAAATTATAGCACAGCTATGGGACCTTCCATTCCTTCTTTCGTATAATTGCTAATTTGATCAGCAAATTCTCTCCACATCATGCAATTCAATTTTTTTTTTAAAGTTAAATGCTACGGAAAATTATGATTTATCATGTTAAAAATATGAATGACACAAAGAGAACTTACTTTTTATCTTTTAATTCAATGATCAACCGCTTGCTTTATTTATCATTATTGTTAATGACTTCAATATTACTATAATAAACTCTCCTATAACGTCTAAGACATAGCAAAAAAACATGCAAAATACATATCAAATATTAGTTTTTTAAATAATCCCGTTATAATCTATAGATACAAAACTAAAAAAAATACATGATAAGTAAATACATAGTACATAAATGAATGTATATTATACATACTAAGCAGGAATCATCAACACTCCCTGAGATGATGTCATCAAATGGAATAAAATTAAATCTATAAAAATAAATTTGATCATCCTCCAACTCCCTCAATATAGTATAATATAGAAATTTGATCTTGCAAGGATAGATGGTTGCCTTGAAAGATCCACCATTTTGGCTAAATCCAAAATTGGTGATCATAAAAACTTTTCCTTCTTTAAGGGTTGATGTAAATTTATTAATGAGTGTTCGCTTTACGCTTGTTTGAATTCTACCTTTCTATCATTAAAATTACAATTATACTGGTTATATGATTATAAAAATTTCCATTAATTCTTTTAGTAATTATATTATATATGTAAACATTTCATAAAATACCTTCTCTCTAGCATCACCATCTCAATAATCCTAACTTTAATTTTTCAATTTTTTTACAAGGGTGACATCATCTATAAAATCGTATCTTTGTGATATATATATATATATATATATATATATATATATATATATATATATATATATATATATATATATATATATTTGTATATGTGTGTTTTTTATTTGTTTTATATATATATATATATATATGTGGATTGATGTGATTGT
>CANXYC010315151.1:0-61171 GCA_948193065.1 Aleurites moluccanus | reverse complement strand
CCCCCCCCCCCCCCCCCCCCCCCCCCCCCCCCCCCCCCCCCCCCCCCCCCCCCCCCCCCCCCCCCCCCCCCCCCCCCCCCCCCCCCCCCCCCCCCCCCCCCCCCCCCCCCCCCCCCCCATCTGCTTGAATTGAAGCTCAGTTAGAGATTTTATGTGATTGCTGGCCCTAGCCTTTAGTTTGTTTACTAAGGTCTAATACTAGTTAAAGCAGATACTCTGTAGCTGACACTGGTTGAAGTTTACAAATTGCTTAGAGTTACTAATTTATCATTTCTAATATAAACATCTAATTATTACTATTTTACATTATTATATTTTGATTGCCTGAGTTGGGAACACTAATCCAAATGTTAAGATCCTTGTGTTTGTGTGACTGTGCCTCTCCTGCTATGACAATTTGTTATATGCTTGCGAGTTCTGGAAAAGAAGATGAGTTGGAGATTACAAGTAACAAAGTTTTGCTTCTTGAGTAACTGAAATGGCCTCATAAAATGTTACTTATCAAGCATGATTTAATAGTTGAGGATGAGACTCAATGTATCACTATAGTTAAGGAGGACAGAGGTTATTAAAAAAGCAGGGTTTTGTAAGTTTATTTGATGATTGCAAGTGGTTAAATGTTTCAATTCAGCTCAATTAAGCCATAATTGCATTCTAGTAGGTAATAGCTATATGGACCTTTTTTCCAACATTCTATTAAGTTTAAGGCTTCATTGATGGAGTGATGTGACACTATTAAATTTAATTCCGTCATTTCTGCTTTGTTGCATGTCATACTTGGATATCTAGTGGGTACATATTCTGGAATACTTGGATTCATATGGGATGTAATTTCACCGCGAACTGGATTTATTGTTTTAATAGAGATAGTCCTAGCTTGCATTTACTTGATCACATACTAATAAGAAAAGGGCAAGAAAAGCAGGGGGAGTTAATAGTATGATGGATAGGTGTGAAAACAAGTTAATTTTTTGTCAACAGTTGGAGAGTGTATTTTTCTTGTCTATTTCAGTTGGAGAATACTTGTGAAAGGGCAGAAGATGCTAAGTGTAAGCTACGAGGAGATTTTATCAGAGCTGATTATTTTAAGTTTAGTATTTCACAAGCTTTTCCTGAACAAAATAGAACGTTGAAAAGGTTCCATGTTGACTCCAACTAGTTTGGGCTCAATTTAGAAGAGTAGAATGTCCTTCCATGTCCGAGATAAATTTGTGTCTGAATGAATTGGAATGTATTTGTATCCCTACTAATGGGTGCATATTTGTAGGAATGTATAAGGAAAAAGAAGAGGTTTCCTTTTATTAGTTTACAGGTTGCTCTTCCTCCTACCTCTTTAATGTTCTTCGGTCTAACCTGAACTAAGAAGAGGAAGTGCCAAGCTCTGGAAAGTCATATTTTATTGATGCTTCATTTTGTATAAGTTGGAGATATGAATCAAAAGATTTGTGCGGAGGACATAACTGACATCTTGGAGTAGACCAGTACTTGATTGGTGAAAGGATGTGTGATTTGGTAAAAGCTAGAAATAAGGATAGGAGGAAAACGAGGGTTTATTCTTTCTATGGAAAATCACGTATTTTTTTTACACATTAGTTTTATTATATTGATAACTAAGTTTTGGGACTTTTAAGCTCCATGTATGATATCCTTAAGTGTTATTAGGTTGTGTAACATGTAGGCAGCGCTGGTGATGTTTTGGAAGATGATCCTGTTGGAAGACTAAAAGTTTTTGTTTATGAACTTCCAAGCAAATACAATAAGAAGATCCTTCAAAAGGATTCAAGATGCATAACCCATATGTTTGCTGCTGAGATCTTTATGCATCGGTTTCTCTTATCTAGTCCAGTTCGAACACTCAATCCTGAGGAAGCTGACTGGTTTTATACTCCTGTGTACACCACTTGTGACTTGACACCAAATGGCCTCCCTTTGCCTTTTAAATCACCAAGAATGATGAGAAGTGCGATCCAGCTTATTTCTTCAAACTGGCCTTATTGGAACCGGACTGAAGGAGGTGATCACTTTTTTGTAGTGCCCCATGATTTTGGAGCATGCTTCCATTATCAAGTGAGTAATCTTTCATGTTTATCTCTCTCTGTAACCTCAAGAATCTGATCTCAAGCTGTTTAATACATCTTAATCAACTGACCTGAATTTATGGATTACCAAAGTCCTATATTTCTGTACTGCATCAAATTGTCAATGTATAATAATAATGCATACTCTATCATGTTTTTATATTCTGGCAAGTTCTCATTCTTATATCTATAACTCTTATTTAATGGTTCCCTCTTCACATGTGCTTTTGCAGGAAGAGAAGGCCATTGAAAGAGGAATTCTTCCTTTGCTCCAACATGCTACATTGGTGCAGACTTTTGGACAACGGAATCATGTTTGCTTAAAAGAGGGTTCAATCACAATTCCTCCATATGCCCCTCCCCAGAAAATGCAAGCACATCTGATTCCAGAGAAAACTCCTAGATCTATCTTTGTCTACTTCAGAGGTTTGTTTTATGATGTGGGAAATGACCCAGAAGGTGGATATTATGCAAGGTATTTCACATGTGATTTGCATGTTAACAAGACTGTTTTTTCAGGTTTTTAAAGTTTCTTCATTTTGTTCCACTAGCATTGAAGGTTCAATCCATTTAATTCTAGTACCATTTTGATGAAACTTGTTTCAGTAAGACACATTATCTTTTTAAGTTATGACTTGAGCCCTCTAATAATTTTAACAATTAGCCAAAATATTCAGATAAATCCTATGTTGTTTCCTCAAATGCCTTGAATGCTTTGTCAACTGGAAGAGAAATTTTAATTTTGCGGTTTCTCTATTGATCCTTTGCAAGATAAAGTTTAAGCAAGGAGAAGTACTGAATCCTCCATTTAAAAATTTTACAGAGGTGCACGAGCAGCTGTGTGGGAGAACTTTAAGGACAATCCACTTTTTGACATATCCACTGAGCATCCGACAACATACTATGAAGACATGCAACGAGCTGTATTTTGTTTGTGTCCCCTTGGCTGGGCCCCATGGAGTCCGAGATTGGTTGAAGCAGTGATATTTGGTTGCATTCCTGTTATTATTGCAGATGACATTGTTTTACCCTTTGCTGATGCTATCCCATGGGAAGAAATTGGGGTGTTTGTAGATGAGAAAGATGTGCCCAACCTGGATGCCATTCTCACTTCAATCCCACCTGAAGTTATACTGAGGAAGCAGAGATTGCTTGCCAACCCGTCAATGAAACAGGCAATGCTATTCCCACAGCCTGCTCAACCTGGAGATGCTTTTCATCAAGTTTTGAATGGGCTTGCACGTAAATTACCACATGACAAAAGTATTTACTTGAAGCCGGGTGAAAAGATCTTGAACTGGACTGCAGGTCCTGTTGGTGACCTGAAACCGTGGTAGCATTTATTAAAACTTTCTGGAAGAAATTCTTAGCATGGATTCCTTTGGCCCTGCTTGATGGAATTCATTAAAAGTGTAAATCTTGATTTTGCCACAATGTGTTGGATTATGCATCTCTTTTTGCAGGTTTAGGGGGCTTTACTAGAGTTGCTTACTCTGTAAAGGAACTTCACTATGAGTTTATCAGGGCTGATCTTGTCTCATAAATCCTGTTAGTTGCCTCGTTGTAGCGTATGATGCTTTTACTTTTGAACTTCAAAGCTTGGATATTTCTTATTCTGGTCTTTGAATTGTCAGTTTTAGAACTTCTAAGATACCATATTTCCCTTAACAGAAGGATGAACTGAAAACATTTCGTTTGTGCAAAATAAATAAATTATTACGTAAAAGGGAAATCCATTTTTAGTGCAATTCACTTAGATCGGAATCCTTTTATGACTCAACTTTGCCGTGGTGATCCAATAGCGCTGGCCCAATAGGCCTAATACTTTTGTATAAGATAAAAGAATAAAAGTTTGTCCATGTTCTGTCTTTATAAAATTTTAAGGATATTTTAATACAAAAATAATTATATTCATTTTTCACTACTCTATCTCTGGGGCATCTCTTCTTCTCTCAAATTTCAATACTGCTTAGAAGAGTGGAGAAAAAAAAAAAAAGGGGGTGCTGGGGAAAATGGTCCTGCAAGCACCCATGAGGCTTCAAGCTCCAAAGCCTTCAATTTTATCTCCAACTAGCAGTAATGCTGCCCTCAGAGCACCATCTGATCGTTTTGCTCTCAAATCATCTTTCTTTTCTCCATCAGTTCATCTCTTATTGCTTCCTTCTAATTATCAGCCTCTTGCATCTGCGACTCCAAGATTCTCCATGCTTTTTGCTTCCAAGCAAGCTTATATTTGTCTCGATTGCAGGTGCGCTTATATTTTCCAATTCTTCATTCAACTTCATTCTTTTTAAAGATTGAATTCTTATTATCATTTGGCATTATTTTCTCATAATTGCATATATATTTCCAATGAGAGAACTCCTTTGGATAAATTGCCTGACAAGTACTTTTGCCCTGCTAGTATTTACTATTCATTTCATGTCCTTTCCTATAGCTGATTATGTGAATTCTTATCTTTCATTACAATTTACAATTTTTATTGGGTAATAAAATAAAAATTGGTGATGCTTTGCATAGAAAGCCTGCCTTGTAGATAATTTAATTGGTTGTTTAATATTAGATCCAAAATGTTGGATACAACAAGTGGGCAGCTAGAAAGAACTAATTGAATATTTGCTTTGCAGTTTGTGCTGCTCCTAAAAGAAGATTTAAGCCATATGCTCCTGCTTTGAAAAAAACTGCTAATCAAACAGATATTCGAAAGGCACGCAAAGCAGAAATACAGAGAGATGAAGCAATTGGATATTTATAATCTGAACGGTTCTACTTGTGTATTTTTATTTTTTTTTAAGATCCAGCCTCTTACATTATTGAAAATTTGCAGGCGAACATTGCCAACGCAATTGTTATTGGAGCTGCAACCCTTGCCGGATTGTACTTCTACCTCAAAAGTACCTTTCAAGGTTGAAGTTAGCAAATCTACATAGGAAATATGGCAGGTGTTTACGTGTGAGTGCTTGAGTTCATAGAACAGAGCAAATTCTTGTACTTACTATTCCATCCAGGGAACATTCCCCATTTTATTCAGTACCCTCTTTCTTTTCGACTTTTTTCCAAGATTCAGTAATGCAACCTTCAAATAATTTTGTGGGATAATCAAAATCAAAGAATTTAAGATTCCCATTCGGTGATTTGACGATAACTCCTCCCTGATGAGGAGAGAATGCATCTGGAAAAGAAACTGAATGGGAAGAACGAAGTGATTAAAGATTAATCATAAAGAGCATGACCAATGCAGTTTTTGAGTTATACGCCAAAGCCTGGCTAATGATTTCACCTCTGTTACAATCTCCAACAAAAGAAAACTGATGGAGAATATGCTCTTATTAGATTAGAAAATGGTAATTTCATAAAATAATTTTAAGTTTAAGCATGTAATCATTCTTGCGAGACAAAAGACCCCTCTATTCTCTTCTCCAACTGTTGGGGAGGGAAATTCAAAGGAGAAAACAAGTCATTAACACTGGAGGCTGGTGCAGGCTTGAACTCGTAAGGTCTGTCCTTCACTCCCCAAACCTGCAACCAGCAGAACAGAACTTTCAAACTGATAGAACAGAAAAATCTTAATAAATAAGGCTAAATAAGGTTTTTCTTTCATTTTCAAATAAAATTATGCTAGACTAGAACAAGACAATGAAACTGACCCGATTTCCATCATCATTATAGCCCCTATCCCAGGTATGTATTTCATTGTTCTTCAAAATTGCAAGTTCTGAAGTGCAGAACGTTGCTCCATTCTGTCAGAAAGATAGATTAGTACTTTCTACAATTACACTTGTCCCTGTCTTTGGAAAACCAACTGCCTTTAATATGTAACTCCCCATTTATATGCAGAAAACACAGGCTTGGGAAAAGCAAATACCCATGAATTTGGGAATCCACCAGGGGGAGTAGAACCTTCATATAAACATCGTTTTCCACGGTCGCAGCGTTTAAGATGCATTGTTGTCAGATGTTCATCAATGTCCTGCAATATACAACAATTGAAGAAAGTAAACAAGGATACTCCAATTTTATCATATTCATCGACAGAATTAAAATGCATCCATTTTTAGGCAGGATGTCAAATAGATTAGCATTCATGGTCATTCGCTGTAAAATATTTATGATTGAAGTTCAATCATTGAACCTTGAAAATGCCTACTAACCAGCATTTACCTAAACCAAAAGCCTAGTAAAACTTCTATGGACTTAATCTATATATTTGACCCCTGCAACATAGTGATATGTTTCAATAAATTATCAAGCAAGAATCTGATTCATTCCATCATCAATGGGTCTCAAACTAAAGAAAAGAATATTCATCAGTAATGTACATTTGCTGGTGGAAACTAAAGATTACAGTGTTGTGTGTGCGCATCCGTGCGAGAGTTTGTCTCTTTTTGATAGAAAAAAATAATAATAATAATAACAATAAGCACCATAGGTTGCCAAGTACCAACCTATAAACAAAAAGGCGATTTATAAATATGATAAGTAATCTTCAAAATATAAAATATTCATCCACAAAATAGCTGTACACCAGACTAAACAATAATAGTACAGATCCATTTATCTTTTAGATTAACAAGAGAAGAGAACCCTTCTCCCATTTCTTTCCCTCCATAGCAACCAAAAGATGGCTGGAGAAATTAAGGCAAAAAAAATCCTTCATATACCTCAATTTACATGCAGAAATCTATTTTTCCAATGTCAATAACAGAGATCAATTCCCTCAACAGTTTGTTGGCAGGTTTTACTTCCTAGTATTGTTTTCCCAGCCAAAATATCTGATTCTTTGCCAAGTAATGCGAAATTTCTTGATAAGCCAAATCTCTTAGCCTGCATAAGTTGCCTTAATGGTTTCTTTCTTTATGTTTTCCCCTTTCTAAACATGTATGCTCATGTTATAATATTCTTTAAAATAAAAACTGCTTCTAAAATGAAAAGATTCTTCTACTGTTTCACTTTGATATATTGTAAGAACAGACTAGGAAAAAAAATGTGGGGTGGCAATAGACAGGAGAGGTTGTGAAGGCAATCCAGGTGCTTCTAGGCTTTGATAATCCATATTGATAAACATCAAAGATTACAATAAGGAGAAATATTCTAGAAATCTTCCAATTTATAGATTTCTTAATAACTCAAAAAGTGGTCCATAATGGTCCAGAAAATGAAGAATGTGCATATGGGACGCCATAGGATGGTACTTGTGACAAGTATATTTAATTTTGGTATAATATTGTATATTTTAATAGCCAAAGGATTTAATTGAGGGGGAAAAAAAACAGTTTTAGCACTCAATTGAATTTTTTGCTATAGGTTATTTCTAAGGTATATGTACCAGTTATACTACCTATCTAAGATATACAGTAATTAAGTTGCAAAGACTTATATTCTAAGGTGTTGAGTTGCAACTTGAAAGTGCAAAATTACTGTCAAACTCGAATAAATATTGCTATAGGTAAGCTCAAACCAATCTAAGATATAAAGTGAATTCACAAATGACAATCTTGTCAAATTCTAAAGAAAAAATGAATAAAACCAAATAATTCATGATGGTGAACTAAAGTCAAAATCCGAAAGTATCTAGAAGGCTTACACCAATAACTTCTTCTGGCAATGGACGCTGATCCTTTGGGCGATCACAGAAATTTTTATACTCTTCTGCATCTCTAATGGCATAAGAACTCACCTGCCAATCAATAAAGGAATGGAATAATTTGTGCAATATTCAATGTGCAGAGAAAATTTCTCACACGGACTCAAAATGTAATGGGAATGAGACAATTATTTAAACCCAGCAACGGGCTTGGGGGAAAATAGCAATGCATAAGAAGGCTAATTAATAACTAGTCCATAAAAAGAAAATTACAGTTGTAGTAATAAACAAGGAAGAACAAGATTTTCACAATGCAGCCACATATGCTGCAGTTTTCACCAATTTTATTACATGTGCTAAGAAAACTAGTAGCAATGAGAAGAAACCATTGGAGGTTTTTGCCATATGTCTGAAAAACAAGTTTCCTAGCATAAACAAGTGGTTACATTCACAAAATATTCTTAGATGCCATTCATTGATGTCATTTCCTAGATTTTCTAGATGAAAATCAAGTACTACTACAATCAGAGTTCAAAGGGATTGAAGCAAATATTATGAAGAGAATACAATGAACAATGAGAAGAGAACTTTCATGGAAATACTGGATAATAATATTGACAACAGTGACTATACTAATAGCATTCATGATAATAGAGCTATTACAATTTGATTCCTCGGGACTGCTCCCTAAGAAGTGAGGAAAAGAGATATTTTCAAGTACTTGATTCACAATGCAGGCCAATAGGTTATATTATACTCTTATATAGAACCACCGATTGCAATAGAAGCTCACCTCAACATCACATTTCAACTCCTTGGGACAAGGCTTCACTATATAAAACCTCTGCAAACATATAATTTTTCAGAAGTTTTTATTGCAAGAGTGTCATTTAAAACAAAAATCTAAATCAAATGGCCATAAAGTTACAAACAATAACAACTTTTCAAGTTCAGAACTTAACACAAAAGCAAAGCAATGGGGAAGATTACCTGCCGAAAGGGCTTTTGAGGAGTCCTCCAGAATGCCTAATAATAGATAGATAACTCTCATAAATAAAAATGAAACATATCAACTGAATTTAAAATTGAAAACCGCAGTGAGTTAAAACTAAACTTACTTGCTCAAAATATAAAACCTTGGACCCATCCACCATTTCTGCTGCGGGACATGTAAGCATTCTGCAAATAAAAATTCCTAAAAGTAAAACAATATTCACAACAATCCATCATCAAAGCGAAATTTGAATTCTGGCTCATCGCTTAATCAAATTTCACTCAAAATCAGAAGGGGAAAAGGAATAATTGAAAGAAATAAAAGAGTACCTAATGTTTAAATAATTATCGGGATCTCTGGATGCTTGTTCTCTGGAGAACTAACCAAACAAATTAAATTAAAACTAGAATTAGAAAAATAAAGCAAATCGGGATGAACCCAAAAAAGGCAATAACATAATTTAAAACGGTACCTTCTCGCCGCTGAGGGACTGAGTTACAATTCCAGTATGGTCCCAACGAGTAGTGGACTTTGTGAAGCGTTTCACCACAATCGCGCCTCCAATCAAAACCAGCGTCTTCACTACCAATCCTCGAGCTAGCCTCCATCCATTAGACTCCGAGTCTGAACCGCCGGAGCCGGAGCCCATTACCAATTTAAATGATTTTATATCGTCACCGGCATGCAAACACCAACCACCATCTTCTTCGCTTGAAAAATGAAATTAAAACGAAGAGAAAGCACTTGGCGCAGTCCGCAGATTGGTGCATAAATGGAGACTCCAAAGTAAGTGTCTATTTATGCGATTAT
The DNA here is from genome assembly GCA_948193065.1 of Aleurites moluccanus. NCBI lineage: Eukaryota > Viridiplantae > Streptophyta > Magnoliopsida > Malpighiales > Euphorbiaceae > Aleurites > Aleurites moluccanus. The sequence goes on along the minus strand of CANXYC010315151.1, from coordinate 51,705 downwards.
TATTGTGTATTTGGATTGAAGATGAATCGGAGATTTGTCGGTTGATCTAATTCCGAAGCCCAGGTGTCGATCGGAGTTTTGGCCGTTGAATAGTAATTAGTGAACGTGCTTTTGGGCCTTTTATCAGCCACTTCAAGCTTTTATTTTTCTTTAGAAATATAAATTTCGTTTCGTTCTCTCTGTTATGGCGAAGGGGGATTAACTGGGCCGCTCTCATTCTCTCATTTTAGGTCACAGAATGACGTTTATGCCCCCGCAAATATTCTCATTTCGTTCTAAGCCAAACGTCCTCTGTTAGCATCAAGGATGCCTACTTGACTGGATTTAGGAATTTGATCTTTCATACGTTACTCGAAATTCTTGTGCCCAATTAACTTGGAATTTCGCATTTTCAGTACAAACAGTGAGATTTTTCAAGTCGCAAATTGAAGAAGAAGCAGAAGATCAATTGTCCGTAAAATCCACTCCTTTTAATTGAATGTGACGCTCAATATTAATAATCAAAGAGTTCCATCACTGCCCCATTTAATAATCATCAAACACTCCTTTAATTAAACCCCCAGAAGAAGAAAAAGAAAAAAGAGGATCTACCACTAATCACATATTGAATTACAGTGTTCTACTTCTTAAAACAGTAAACAGGAGCTTGCCACTTTTCATCTTCTAGATTGCTCCCACCTCAAAAGTCATCAGATGAACACTCGTTGCTACCACACAACACAAGCAAAAATAACATAATTACAAAACTAATCTAATTAATGGGTATTTATTTTTTATTGGTTAATTAAATTTCATAATTACTTGAGAAGAAGTCCAAGTGAACTGGTCTCTTAGTTACAACATCCTCATAATACCAAATGAAATCCATCTTCTCCCATATGTTGCATATTGGATAGGTAGCACCTTCAAGAAAATTGGGTAGAGGAATAACCACCGGAAAATGCACCACTTTGCATTCTAGATTGGAATCCAAGTTGTAGTAACAGGAAGTGCCATTATATCATTCGAGGTCATAAAGGAGCTTTCCCAATTGATTCTGGATTATATTGAAGTTTCGGCCGTTCGGCCAGTCGTACCAGAGGTCCGTCACCTGGAGCTTGCCCGCACTGTTGTTTATGAAGAGTATCGAGTGGAATTGGTGAGGCCATGCAGCTAGTGTTACCAAGAAGACACTCGGGATGGAAATAAAAAAGAGGAAAATTTGAAGAGAGAAGAAAATAGATTTCGTTGCAGAGGCCATTATTATCATCTACTCACCTCCTATTGGTCCAGTGCTTTATCCTTAAATTTTTCTCTATTTTCGGTTTCAAGGCATCCCATTATTAGAAATTCTATTTTCACCCAGCCAAAACTTACAGTTAATTACACTATTGTACTGCGCTGTTTTATTTTCCTAGTTTGAGCTCCCATTTGGGACAACAACTCTCAGAAAATATCATTATATCAACAGAATCCTTATAAACCAGAAAGAAAAAAAAACTTTATCATCAGAGTCAGAGAGATAGCAAAGCCACAAACATGCAACTTCAGAAATAAAAATACATTTCAAAAAACTTCTCACTACTGGCATTGACTTGCAAATGGGCATGAGCCCTACAGACGAGGGAGGATGCTAAATTTCTTGACTTCACTATAGCCAGTGCCTCTTCCCGTCTTGTTATTACAATTTAGTTACGAGAACATGACAATATTATATATTATTCTGCTTCATGTAGTACAAACAATCAGCCATTTATCTTCCGGCTTAACTGTGGGACAGCTACTGATTCCCAGCTACAGGGCTGCCAGGACTTTTCTTGATATCATCCCACCCTCTTACCCATGGCTGTCCAGGTATTGCACGTGTCTCCGGAGCTGCATGACTGTTCAGGTTGTTCATGACCTTATCACGAACAGCAGAAAAAACCTACAGCAACATATGTATCATATAAGGATGCAGTATACAAAGGAAAGAGAGATGCCAGACTAACACCAAATTATTAAGTGAACTTTTAGATTATCTCTCACAGGATTTGTGCTCACTGCCTCTGGGGGTTGCTCCTGACCGGTTAACCACTTCCAAAGATCTGGATTTTCCTGCATAACAGAATCCACATATTAAAACAGGAATATAATATATTGGATGAAAATCCCGTCTCATACTAAAACATTCATCAATAAAATAACCAAGTAAAATGTCAAAAGAAGCGTGAAAAATCTCTTTTATAACTTTTTTTTTTCTTTTTTTAAGAATGGTCTTCTGTCAGTATCTTGATTTTAAGCCAACATGCTATTGGAATCAAATATGCAAGACAGATCCAAGTAATGATTTAGTTTTTCAAGATGGCCTACATCCCAAGTGAAGTGCTTAAGACGTAAGCAGAAACTTTTGCTTTCCCCATAGGATTATACCTTATGTGGTTCAAAGACGTTGTGGAAAATAATAGAGTGACCATATTCTTAACCGATGTGCAATTCACTAAACATGCATCCATTTACAGAATAGTTTGGCTACTCTAGATAACTAAGCACAACATTGAGGTAAAGACAGAATCAATGAGATTTTTTATGATCCATATCTTTCGCACAGGACCTATAATATAATCTAAACCCCAACATTCCAAGTGCGAGAGTAGAGTACAGCCTAAGCATTGAAAATGATCATGTAATTAGATACTTAAAGGCATAAGCAATCAACTACACGTGCATAGACTCTCCAAGGAATTAAAAAGCTACCACAAGCATACAACGAATAAATATTTTAATTTCAAAATCAAATCTTATGTCTTGGTTCAGATGGGAGGAAGAGAGATTGCAGCTAAGGGCTTCTGGCTCTAAAGGTTATACAAGTTATTATTGAAATTTACGTTCTATTGAAGTCCATTAACCAACCCATAGAAAAGGCACATCATGTGAAAAATAAAAAGAGCAAATGGAGCAACACATCAGTTTCAGTAAATAATACTAATGCAGAATCCCAAGTAAAAGTGTGAATATCATGTGATTTTTGAAATGTATAACCACCTTAAAGATGGCCATTGTCAGAGTAAACTGAAGTTGGAAAATAAGAACCTATATCATTGAAATGTGAAGCAGCTAATATTTCACAATCCTTGTACACCAATAAGTTTAAGAAATTAACTATTAGAGTCAATTTGGAAAGGTGTGCATTTGAAATGATGGTAGATTTGGATTTGGATTTTAAGTTGAAAATCATAAAATAGTAACATGATGTTCAAATACCTGAAATGGAGCCTTATACAGTTTGAAAAGACAAATGAAATAAATCAAATAATCTTAGTAAAAAAGTACAACAACAGAATGAAAAACAAAGTTATTTTGATCAGAAGGCTAATAATCAAAGGATAAAAAAAACTTTACCAAATCAAGGACATTAACAAGTGCTTTAATTCCATCTTCATCCATGGAAGAAATATGCTCTTCTACCCATTTCCCCAAAACCAAATCCAGCTCAAGGAATCCTCTCTGTCTGCTCCTATACAACAGCCTTTTTAACGCAGAGACAACGAAAAAAGGATTATTAGGTTATGTTCAGCGTTGAACAAAAATCCTTAAAAAAAGACCAAATTTAAGTGAAATAAAACCATAGAAACCTGTTAAATAAACGCCTTTTGCTTTCTTCTGTGGAGAGGTCAATATCTGAAGATCGCGTCTCATTATCATTAACAGTTGAATAACGTAAAAACCTACCATATTGAGACCTGGAAGAATAATAAACATATAAACTCAATTAAACAAATTTGTTATTACGATCAAATCAAGATATCGAATTGTAAGAAAAAAATAAGTGCGTACCTGAAAGGCGATTCTCTGTGAATGGGAGAGAGATAAGCAATCGAGCTTCGACTGGCTGTGGCGGAGTAATTGAATACACGGTGGACGTTAACAAGAGCTCTTCTCAAGCTCGCCATCTATCTTGAACTGATTTCTTAATTCTCCAGGAGAGCAAAACCTTGAGCAAGAAAATGATGGCCAACAGACGTCTGTTGGGCTTTAATGGAAGCAGCCAGCAAGCCCTCGTCGGGGCTGTGGCCCCGTGGCCCTGTTTGATCCACAAAAAATAGGTCCGACTCAGATACAATCTCCCACTGGTAGGTGTACCGAAACTAGCGTGTTATTCTATATTTATTTTTTCATATTTTCCCCTTAAAAGAATATAAAATTTAAATAGAAAAAAGAAACATTGCAACGGATATAATTTGTCAATTTTAGGTAATTTAAATTTTGTATTTTTTTCTAATATTGAAAATAAAATTTTACATTAATAGATTCTAAACTAACATTATCTTTAATCACTAAATTTATGCTGATACGTGACATTTTATTTTTATACTACTAAAATTATTTTTAATAATTTTTTATATGTCTTAAAAAAATTTATAATAAAATTTAATGTACTCTTTATTATTTAAATATAAAATAAATAGTAAATTTTTTTATTTAAAGAGTCAATTTCACTTTTTATTTTAAGTTTAATTAATAAATTTTATAATTTTATAAGTATTTTTTTATTAATATTTTTCACATATTACTATTTATTAAGTTTTTCACCTATTTAATTAAATAATCTATTAAATTTTTAAAAAAAATACACTTTTTATATTGAAAAATTAATTAAAATATATTTTATTTATGCAAAAAAAAAATGCTATTTAAAATTAAAAATAGCGTTAAAGATGTTCTATTTTCATTTTGTGATATTGAAATGGAGTCGTATCAACGTTTTGCATTTTTTTTTTTTCTGACAGCCTTGCTTTTCCTTGTGATTTATTGAGAAGGAAGTCCTTTATAATTAGGGGTGTTATTTTTTTATATTCAAAAATTTGATTACAATTTATCTAAAACTTGAGAGTCTAAATTCCATGGATTAAAAAAAAATTGAAAATCAATCCAGGTAGGTTAGAATTAGTCGAATGAGTTAAGTTACTTTTTTGACCTGAATGAATAATTTCGTGATTCAATCCAAAATTAATTTGACAAATTAAAAAATTAATATCACATTTATTATTAAATAAAATTGAACCTATAATTTTTTTTTATTAAAATATTGATATAATTTTCATTTTTGTAAAGAATTAACTTGATATAATTTTGTTTACATAGTTAATGTATATATATTTAATATAAATATAAATTTAATTATTATCAATGTAGCTCTTGTAACAATAAAATAAAATATAAAATTCATCTTACTTTACTTAGTATAATTAAATATATTATATTTTTAAAATTTATTTTGCTATTTTTATTTTATAAAATTATATCTTAAAATTTAAATTTGACAAAATTTCTAAATTACCCACTAAAATAAAAATATATATATATATATTGATATTATAATATATTAGAATTATTTAAATAGATTATTTTATTATATGTATAGGCATTAATAGGTAATCATGTATATATGGATAGAAATTATATATACAATAATAAATTTTAAATATTTTATATTTATTTTATTTAAATGGTATAAGAAATATTTTAAAATTATAATGTTCATTATTATTATTATTAAATTTTGAAATACTATATATATGAAAAATTTACCATCATAAAAAATTTATCATGATTAGAGACAATCCGAAAAATTTACTTTTAAAATTGAATCTAAATGTAATTCGAAATCTTTTTTTTTTTTTAAGTCATCAACACGATGATTCACCCAAAACTTAAATACAAGCTGCAGTATCATGGCAGCACCCAAAAAAGAAAAGACACATGAATCCAATCCGACTCTAACTCCCCTAAGTTGCCACCTCTAATTAAAAAATAAATAACGTAATTTTACTTGCACAATTATTTGCTCTTCTTTTGTTTTCTAAAAAATATTGCGTGCAATGCAAATATGTTACTAATGTCAATAAGTATTATAACTTAATTTGAACTGGACAGAAAATAAATTTGAAAATCGGCTTACGAAACCCTTGGACCTCAGCCTTAATCATTTGGGGTAGGCTTCATTGGCTGCTCTCTATTTAGAAACTTTAGAAGGTCAAGCACTGCAGATTTAGCTGACATTACAAATTATTAAAAGATTTGTTCCTATTTTATACCTTTAGTCAGGCTATTTAGGCATGGGATTCATCTTTCACACAGAGAAAAGGCAAAGCCTCAACCTGCTACGGTCAATAGATTCAACATCATGTCATACTCCATTTTTACCACTATTGAAGCCTTAAACAGCAAAGTCGGAATCCTTCTCTAGTCCCATCTCAATGGAAAGAAAGAAAATTAAAAAAGTCTTCAAATACTAAGCTGTAAAGCTTCTTTAAATCTACAAAAGAAACCGAAAACTTTCACTGCATTGTATACAGAACTTGAATGAGAACATTGATAGCAGGAAAAACAATTAAAAATAAGAATAAAAACCTGAAGGGGGAAGAGACTTTATCTACTTCAAATCTCAAGTGCATAGGCATTTGAGAGCAATCATGTGCTCAGTTGCTCACAAAATGTTAATTAACTGGATTTAAGCTTTCCCCTTTGAATGTTACAGATCCATTCTCAATTAAGGAGACAATAACTTGTTTACAAACCTTATAATAGGTATCGCCATAATTTCCTCAGAAGTTTATTTCGCGTCTTTCTGCAAAAAAATTTCCTGATACTGCCAGGTCTGGGAGCAGGGCCAGCCACACTCCAGTATCAGCCCCGTCGCCAGCTGATAAATTGCCAGCCCAACCTGTCATGGCAGTCTTTACCCAGCCTGGACAGTAGCAGTTGATATAGATCTTCTGACCTTCCGGCAGATTTGCCAGTTCCTTTGCCATTAACCTCGTGAAGGCATTAACTGCAAGTTTAGACATTGCGTAGTCAGTGAAATTCTGAGGCCACCCACCTGATGTCCAGGAGCCATCTTCTGCTTGCTGAAGGAAAGTAGACAAAGTACTATCAATAAGTTCCTCTGATAGTGTCTCTAGGTTACTTAATTGTTCCCTCAAAATTGCATCTGCGATTCTCTGTTACAGGCAAGCGAACTACAGTTAGCTTAATAGGATCCAAGAATTTGTGTTTAAAAGCCTAAAACAAACTAGTACACAATCTTTTCAATTTCCATCTTCTTTTTTTCCTCTACTTTTCTCCCCTCTCTAAGGGGCAAAATAAGTGGAGCAGTAAGCGATTCAACAAACTGCAAGGTTTTCTGGTTTCTATCTACTACAAAAAGTAACAGAATTGCAAAAATCCATAATTAGAATGTGCTTGAACTTCTAATTCCCTAATATTTATTAAAATCTTTGTTGCACATACATAAAAGCACACAAGATTTTTCCCCAAAGAAAGCAGGTTGTCTCATAAATAAAATCGGTACAAGCAGATCAGTAAATGGCTCCACTCCAAGGCCTGTTTAGTAATACATTACATTAGCAAGCATTCAGGAAAATAATAGTACTTTGAAGTAATAACAATCGCAATTGCAATAACAACAACAACAATAATCAAGACTACGTGACACCATGACTAAAAGAGAAACAAATCCTATTTCTTAGAGTGGGATAAGAGACAGGAAAGTATTTCTTACATTTCTTCTACCACCAAGTTTACCCAGCCGCGAGCTTACATTAACAATACGAGCACCTGCAGCAGAATGTCTCATCAATGGAATCAAAGCTTTAGTCAAATTTTTAGTGCCATAATAGTTGGTATTAATAACCATACGGGCAAATTCAACAGAATTATCAGACCCCACATTGTAATTAACACCAGCATTGTTCACCTGCAAATTATAAATTTGCATAAACACATGAAAGAAATTCAAGATAATTTCTAAGCTAATATTCTAAGCTAATACCATTAACAAATCAAAATCAAAATCAGCATCATCAAAAGAGAAAAACAAAACTTGGTGCTTGAAGTGGCCAATTTACCAGAATATCTATACCACCATACTTCTGTTGTATCCATTCCGTAAATTGTCGGATAGATGCAGCATCTAAAATATCAAGTTGATGGAAGACCACACTCAGACCCGATTCTCGCAACACATTAGCAGCTTCAAGGCCAGCACCGGTTTCTCTTGACGTTAATACAACCGTCAATCCATGGTCTGCGAGTTGTCTTGCAATCTCAAATCCAATTCCCCTGTTAGCACCGGTCACCACCGTGACAGTTGACGATGACCACCACCTAGAAACATTTGCCCAAATATAAATTACATTTTAGATCCGAACCCAAAAGGGAAAAGATGGGGAAAATTGAAGAAAGGTACCTTTGGTGATCCGAGTAGGGAATGGTTCGGAGAAGGGAAATCTCTTGGAGTCTCTTTTCTCTTCTTTCCTTTGCTCGCTCTTTACTTCCCATTTTCTTTCTTTCTGTGCTAATTTGATTATGTTCTTCTGTTATTTTCTGTGTATTGAGCTTTGAGGAAGGCGGTGTCTGGTCAAATTCCAGTAACCAAAATTTTAGGTCAAATTTGCGAATTTTGATTTTTGAGTGCCACGATTAGGAATGGCAAGGATGGGATTTGAGGGGAGTTTCACAAAATTCGAATTCCATCTGTTCAATAATAAAAATATTTATTTTATTATTTGCCTCCTTTTGAGGCGGAACGAGATGGACAGTGTAGCGGAGCAAATTAGATCGAATATATATGTTTATATTTTTTTAAAATATATTTATTTTAAATATTTATATAATATAATTTATATTTTATATAAAAATAATTATAAATTAAAAAATATATAAATAAAATATTAAAAAATAAAAAAAAATATATAATACATATAATATGATGGAATTCGGAATAAATATTTTCATTACTAGAATTCGAGTCTAACTCATCATGAATATAAAATAAAAAATTTATTCTGTTATTTTTATTAAATGAATCGAATATTATTTGTCCCATTCAACTCGAATTAGATCGAATATTTACGGATCAAATTAAAATTTTTATTCTTAATTATGACCACATTCTTAGCCCTGATAATTTTTTTTTTCTTAGATTTTTAGCCATGAAAATAAGGGATAGAAGATCAAATTCTGAAAATTTTAAATTTAATTTATTTAAAAATTAAATTATTTATCCAATGTTTAAAAAAATTTAAATAAATTAGTCTAATACTTCAAATAATTGATTAACTAATAATGATTTGATATATTGATATATTATTATATATATAAAATTATTATTAATTAATATATTAAATTAATTAGTAAATTTATAATATGGTTTGATGGAAATGGAATATGATGTTGACGTAATTTATTTTCATAGAGGGTATATCATCTATTACTTAAATAATATTATTGATAAACGTAAAATTAATGGATAGTCGTAGGTAGAACTTTCGAATAATATTGCATTATCTCAGCAATACGAAGCTCACGAAACAACCGAGTCTGCAGCCCAACATTAAAGAAAGAAAGCCCTTCAAATGCTTATTGGGCCGAGTCTCGCTACCTCGCATGCCATGGTGTGACGGGAATTATAACTTGTCCATTGGGAAACATGGTAAATGTGGCATTTTATTATTAAAGGAATAATACTATTTTTTTTATTAGACAAATTATATATTAATTATAACGTCGAGATATATTATCACATAAATTTAATAACTTATATTAAACCAAAAAATATAAATTTTAAATAATTTTCAATATATGCAAAATTATTGAGATATAGAAAATGTCTCATATTAAAAAAGATAATCAAATGATAAATAATATATATAAATTTAATGTACAATTACCTAATAATTAATTATAATTTTTCGTTATGATTATTTCTTAAATTCATTCTAAAATTAATGCTATTATTTGTGATTTATTATCCTTTTGTGTATTTTTTAGATTCATTATTGAAAATTTAATATAATATCAGAACGTATCCTGATTTATTGGGCCTATAACCCATTAATTATCGAATTACTAAATCACCAATTAAAAGGTGGATTGAAATTCATTAAATCCTAATTAATAGTAATTATCAGTAACAAAATTACTCGTACCAATAAACCTATGTCAAGTGGCAATTATCAGTGTTGAAATATTAAAATATCCCACATTAAAAATATAGCCAAATAATAAAGAATGTATATGAATTTAATGGATAATTACTTAATTGTTAATTTTAACTTTTAGTTATAATTATATATTAAATTCATATTAAATTTAATATTATTTTTTGTGATTTATCCTCACCTCATGTACCTCTTAGATCCATTATTAAAAATTTAACAAAAATTAAAAGGTGCAATTTTTTTATTTCATAATCTTATAGCTAACCATTTAGACTAAACATTATAGACAAATGATAATACTATTCAGAAAAAACTCGTTGATAAAACATACGTCTTCACACATAAAAAACAGTACTTCATTTCATCTTGTTTATGGCAATATCAAAGTTTAAAATATTTATTTTATGTATGAGATCATATGTTAATATGAATTAAATAAATTTTATTTATAATAATAAAATTTATTGTTAATCATAAATTGTAATGGAGTCATTTATTAATTTTATTCTGTAACTTAAAGAATTATTTAATTCTATAAAATTATTATATAATTTTTTAAAAAATTAATAAGGAGGTTAAATAAGTTTTTTCTAATATAATTTCATAAGGATGAGTTTATGTAATTAAAACTTTACAAAATTTGGCCATTTTTATTAAAATTTGGTGATGTAATGACTATTATTGAAAATTAATTGATTATTAAGATATTTCAAAAAAAAAATATTGAAATATTTTGAGAGAGAGAATTTTTTTTATAATTCATTGTCTGATATTCAAAAGCTCATAAACTTGGGTTAATTCAGATTGGAGCAGATTTGGGGAGATGTAATTAGTAAGAGGTTGCGCTTGATATTTTCATGGAAGCCGAAGTCTATAGGTCCAGGTGGCTATAGGCTACAGGCAAGGGAATTTTTAAAAACATACATATGTATAATGCATGCAGAAGCGGATGTATTTTCAGAAATGAGAAATTGGGCTGGCCCATGCCACTAACAACTGGTCCCGGCAACAAGAATATCCCATTTCCAGGTCCCTTATTTATCTTCTTGCGCTTTCACAGGCCAATTATAAATGAAAAAGGAAGCCATTTTTTATTTAGACTGCAGAACTAGCCAACAAGGCAATTTCATTTTTTTAATCCTTTCTCTCTCTCACACACACAAATTCACAAACACACGGTGGGCGTTAGACGTAGACCGAGTATATGACCTTCTTTTGGGTTTCTCAGTCTGTACGTTCTCATCAGTCATCAATGCCCATAAATCCCATCAATTGCACGTGCCAATTCAAAATCCTATTTGCACAGTAATAATATATGGGCAATATCTCACCACCACCACCACCACCACCACCACCAACACCATCACTGTCACCACTGCCCCCGTTCGCGCATTTACTACTACACATTTTCACTCATTGCGTTGCAAAACCATCCTCCCTTGTACATTTGCTTTTGAATTTTTGACTCTTCTTTTCTTGACCCACTAATTCGAGTCAAATATTTTTACAGGGTCTCTGGCCGTTTATATTTTAATTGTTTCCATATTAATTTCTTGGTCAAAATACAGAGATCTGTATCAACAAACGTGGAAAACAACCTTTTGATGCAACTCATGTTCCAAGACCGTAGTTAGTGTTTAGGTAATTTGGGAATTTATCATGTCCGGAGCGGGTCACGCCGTGGAGCACCGTGTTGGGTTGCCGGAGATGGAGACAAACCCGAACCTCTCCGGTTGCTGTAACCCGGTTCAGAAACCGGGTCCTATATCCATGGATCATGTGCTGTTGGCATTGCGGGAAACCAAAGAAGAAAGAGATGTGAGATTACGGAGTCTGTTTAATTTCTTTGATGCTGGGAGTACTGGGTACTTGGATTATACTCAAATCGAGGCTGGGTTATCGGCGCTGCAGATTCCGGCGGAGTATAAATACGCCAAGGATTTGTTGAAGGTTTGCGATGCGAATAGAGATGGACGGGTGGATTATCAGGAATTTAGGAGGTATATGGATGATAAAGAGCTGGAGCTGTACCGGATATTTCAGGCAATTGATGTGGAACACAATGGGTGCATTTTGCCTGAGGAGTTGTGGGATGCTCTTATTAAGGCTGGTATAACATAAATTTCACTGCTTTATTTTTAACTTAAAAGTTTCTTATAGGGATTAGGGACTGCATTGATCAATCAAATCGATGGTAAAATTATGATGTTAATTTTTTTAGGGTGTAATTCACAGTTGTTAATTAGAGTTGATGATGATGAAGAAGATATTTTTGATATTATATATTGTGGTGGTTCTATTTATGATTGAAAACAGGCAGCTGTTCTGTTAGTTTGTGCCACCTGGATGCATATTGAAATTTGAAAACTTTATCTGTGATTGCTGCAGTCAATGATATGTTGCTAGATCAGCCATTCAATATAGAACCGCAGATATTAGCATACTTGGGGGTACGCAAATAGGGACAGTTATGGATTGCATTTTTTCATGAGGTCAGCAGAGTATATAGATGTATTCTCTGCATGGAAAACTTGCTAATTCGTAGTTTTGTAACAACAGGACAGGCTTTAGTTCTCTTCAAAGCTTTGTTTTAAACGGCCTCTTGAATTCTGCTATTTGTGTGTATCCTATGCTTAATTTTGTGTTTTATGATTAGTTGATGGTGCATCATAGGATAGTAGTATTGTGCGTGTTTTTGCTACAAATTTAGCTGGCATCATCTCTATTGTATCTGAGCTGATTTCTATGTTTGTTTGGGATTCCTGATTGATAGTGTTCATTGTATATGAGCGAGAGAGTATTGTGTATTGGTTGCATTTTGAAAGCTGCCTGTGAGTTATGGCTGTAGATTTCAGTCTTGTTCACTGTGGTGAAAATTTCACTTGCCATTACCCATTGGTGTAGGCCAATTGTTGATCATTGATTACTATTGTTTTCTTATTAGTTTGTGTTCTGTAAAACTTATATATTGGTTCAAAAGTTTATATTATTTTTGCCTTAGTGTAATTAATGTGAACTTAAATGTGTACTAGTACCTTAAGTGTAATTAATGAGAACATAAATGTGTGTTAATATATTCCAAATCTTTATCCAGGCTGTTTAAATTTGGAACCTGGTCATGTGAGAGCTAAATAGCTCATGCTTTCACGTGGAGGAGTTTAGATGTGAAGCCAATAATTTTCTCTTTCCCTTTCCCTTCCCATTTCCATTTCCTTTACTATAGAAGCATGTACAGTCCCTGAAGATGAACTGTAAATTTCTAGACTCTGACACGGGTTTTACATTATGATGGTGGTTGCAGTGTTTAATGTGGCAATACATTGTTAGGGTGTCTAGGACTATCACTTTCTTCCTTTTTTCCTTCTTGTAGTTGGTCTGAGTTGAACCATTCTATAAAAAGCTCTTTTATTTATCTTTTTTGAAAATTTCTGTATAATCCAATCTGATGCATATTTATACATGTCATGCATAAAATGAGTTTACTCAAAGTCAGAATGATGGTATATGAACAAGAGGGACACTGGAGCAGTTTGAGCTTATCTAGTAAAGTGTCTTCAGTGGTACTTTCTGTCAATGCTAGTATGAGTTCCTTTGCTATCTTACTGCTGACTGCCAATAATATCAGATTTTTGTTCATTGTGATATGAGTTTTTTGCCTTAATATGGTTATAAGGGCTTTATATCCACAATTGAGCATATTGCAATTTCACATTCTTGAATTTCCTTGATTTGAAGTGTTAGGCTATTAGAATTTTTAGCTGCGTTGAAGATTTTAATCATGGATTTATTTAGTGATGTGGACAACAAATAAATTGGTAATCATTTCATTTAGTGATAAAAATTGGTATTTAGGATTTTTATGTTAACTAAGTGAGGCTTGGCTTGGATTGAATATTTGGTGAATTATTTATTTGCTCTATCTCAAATTTCTTCTCTACTTCTCTACTTTCTCCCTTTCCTTTTTCTATTTCTTCCTTCCCTCTTTTCCTTTTCTTCCTGTGTTCAACTTTTCCTTAATATTTCCAGTTTCCTTCTCTTCTTGCTTTCTTGTCCTTTATCTCCTCAGGTGCTACATCACAGAGAATTTGGGATGGTCTTCATCTATGCTAGGCTATGTGACCTCAGTTAACAGTCAGCATCTTCAAATTTGATTGTTGCTTTCTATTGGAATGTGGATCATTTTGAAAAAAATAACTTCTCAGTGTGGTATATGATTATTTGTGCATGCCAATACATTTTTATACTTTATGTGCAAGGCTGCAAGCATTTGCTAGCCCCTGACTTTGAATTTTTATTTTTTTTTATTTTTTTTTCATCTTATAAGCCCTGGCAGTTTCTGCTTCACAGGGATTGAAATAGATGATGAAGAGCTTGCCCGTTTTGTAGAGCATGTTGATAAGGATAATAATGGAATTATAACTTTCGAAGAATGGAGAGATTTTCTTTTGCTTTATCCACATGAAGCTACAATTGAAAACATATATCATCATTGGGAAAGGGTATGCCTTGTAGATATTGGAGAACAAGCTGTTATTCCAGAAGGCATCAGTAAGCATGTTCATAGGAGTAAATATTTTATTGCAGGGGGAATAGCAGGAGCTGCTTCTCGTACTGCAACTGCTCCTCTTGATCGGTTGAAGGTGATTTTGCAAGTTCAGACAACCCATGCTCGTCTTTTTCCTGCTATTAAGAAGATATGGAAAGAAGAAGGTTTATTGGGTTTCTTCCGAGGCAATGGATTAAATGTTGTGAAGGTAGCACCTGAAAGTGCTATCAAGTTTTATGCTTATGAACTGCTAAAGAATGTAATTAGAGATTTTAAGGGGGGAAACAAAGATGATATAGGTCCTGCTGAGAGACTTCTTGCTGGTGGTATGGCTGGTGCAGTTGCGCAAACTGCAATCTATCCATTAGATCTTGTGAAAACCCGGTTACAAACTTATGTTTGTGAAGGTGGAAAGGCTCCAAAAGTGGGAGCACTAACAAGAGATATATGGGTTCAGGAAGGACCACGAACTTTTTATAAAGGTCTTGTGCCATCTCTACTTGGGATTATCCCTTATACTGGCATTGATCTTGCTGCCTATGAGACACTGAAAGAAATGTCAAAGACATATATTCTGCATGATAGTGGTATATTTTTCCATGCCTGCTGTGTATCTTCTTCACTCGGTTATATGATTCTATGGGACTCATTATTCTAAAAGCTTTACATTTTCTACAGAACCAGGTCCTCTTGTGCAATTGGGTTGTGGGACAATCTCAGGAGCCCTTGGAGCAACATGTGTTTACCCCTTGCAGGTTATCAGAACCAGGTATATCATAGCCATAGGTCATGTCTTCAAACAAGTTCAATACTGATTTTTCATTTTCTGATGGGGGAAGTCTGTTCTCTGCATCATCCGTGCAAATTTCCATTATCTTTATCATCATCCTTCCTGATGAAGTCACTTTAATTCTTTCTTTTAGAAAGCAAGCTCAATGTTTTATTTTTTGCTTTGCTCTCTCTTTTCAGATTGCAAGCTCAGCATTCTAACTCTGCTGATGCTTATAAGGGTATGTCTGATGTATTTTGGAGAACGCTTAAGCTTGAAGGTTATAAAGGTTTCTACAAAGGACTCTTCCCAAATCTTCTGAAGGTTGTGCCTGCTGCAAGCATAACTTACATGGTTTATGAAGCCATGAAAAAGAGTCTAGATCTCTGATTGGGGAGTACTGTAGTCATGTCTCCTATGACAACTAAACTGTTGATGGCGAAAATAAAAATAAGATTACTAGTCAATTAGGGAATACAAGTATTTGAGTTATAGAGGTAATCCCCTTTATGAATTGGGGCACATAGTTTTGTTGATGGGAGAGTTTTTCTCGGAAGCATATTTGAAGCCGAGTATTGAGAAACAACAATTATATGACATCTTAATATCTGACTGCAAGGCGATGGGTCTTTTCTTTTTCTTTCCCTTCCCACACTTTGCTTCACACTTCTGATTGCATTATCTCTAAGATTACACAGCTTGAATTTATTTTTCAATATTTAATGATGTTGAGGAAAGAGAGAAACATTTTGTATGCACTGGTGATCTGATGTGCAATTGCAAGAGATTACAACTAATTATTGCCTTTGATTTCCTGGTGCTATAAATTGTAATTAGATATTTGTTTGAATTTATGGTGTTTATTTGGTTTGTCATAATGATTGACAATCTTTACTCTTTTTACTCAGATGCATTATGTTAACCTAACAACATGGGCAATGTAAAAAAAATTATGCTTTTCTTGTTCATCCATTCATAAGACGAGGTTGTCTTCAAGTGATTGTTTATGTGTATATAATGTAAGGTTTAGGTGACTTAATGAGGGGGATTTATTTTATCTTAATTTTCTTGATTTATAAATATGTAAAGCTGGATGCAGTGAAATGAAAATAGGAAATTTTTGGGTCCCCATTACATGCTAGATGTTGTTGCAATTTTGTGATCTTTTACTTTAATAGCATGAATAATCAACCTTCTTTTTCCACAAAAGGGGAAGAAAATAATTTAAAAAATTTCAGTCAGACGGTCTCCGCTGCGCATAAATAGTTTCGTGCATCGCGCTTCGCGTAATTTGTTATTCAAAAGTATTTTTTTTATTAAATTTTATATATTATAAAAAGTTAATGTTATATAAATATTATTTTAAATAAAAATATAAAAATATAAAATTATTATATATTTTATATAAATAATTATTATATTGTATTATTTTTTAAATCAGTCTTCTCATTAACATTAAAAATTCATATTATTTATCATAATATTAAATTAAAAAAATAAAATTATAAGAAAATATAATGATGAAAATAATTAAAATGTATTTAAAGTATAATTTTATCCTATTTATTTGTTGATAGTGTCATTTTTATTTATTTTTATTTAATTTATTCAAATAAAATTATTATATAAAGAAATAAATATTTTCTTTTTTAAAAAAACTCTTAATTTTTCATATTCAATAACTTATTAATTACTTTATATTTATTTTAATTATTTTATTATATACTTAAAATTATATAAAAAAATTTATGAAAAAAATAAATATAACAGTGAGTACAAAGATATTTATGTGAGTAGAAAGAGTATGCTCTCATACTATCTAATAATTTATCAATTTTTTTTTGTTATATCTCAATTTAATTGTCATATTTATTAACTCAAATTATATTTTATTTGAATATTATAATAATACCATCGTTAAAAAATATGTTGAAAATAGAAATAATAATTAAAATATATAAAATGTGAGAGAATTAAAAAGATAAAAAGAGATTAAAATAATAAATAAATTAAAACAATTGAATTTTTTTTAATAATTATTCATTTTATTATTACAACATTTATTATAAGAAGAATAAAATATAAAATATGATAAATATGAAATTATAAGACTCTAGTAACAAAATTTACTGATTGGAGTGAAATTAAGTTATAAATGCATTTAATCATGATAATAATTAAATTTGATTATTATCATCGATTAATCATACTTCTTGATTCATTTCTCACCTTATTCCCAAAATATATGTTAAGAGTTAAAGATTGTTAATCAATCAACTTGACTCTTATATCAACTTTCCATTCTTTGCAATGGGAGAGAAAGAGAGTTGAACTTCCAAACAATAAAAATAACCATAAAATAAAAAATAAAAAATAGCATTCATATACATAATCAAGCAAACAAACATTAAAAAAAAAAGTCACAGAAAACAGCTTGGCATATGTATATGATTTTTAGTTATTAAAATAGAAATACTCCTTAGAGAAATACAAAGAGTTTATGCCTAAAATTAGAAAAAAAAAAAATAGAAAACTAAAGAAACAACAAACCCAGGAGAAAGGCATAACCTTCCCTTTGCCACTGTTGACTTGCCTTTTGGCCCCTTCTTTTTTCACTCCATGGAGAGGAACAAAAAGAGGGATACCATAATTATATTTATATCCAAATTAGTTCATCATGAAATTTTCTCTTCCTCCACATATTTTCTTGGACTAAGCACAAAAGCTTTTAGTTGAGAGAGAAATTTAGAACTATACATGGGAGTAGGCATTTGCCTTGCTTCTACTCTTCTTTGATATTCCATCTCTATATATAATGCCCCTTCGAGCCAAGATACCTCAAAGTGGCCGTTGCATGCTTCATTAGAATTATTTGGTTAAGAGTTGGAATTCCAATTGAAATTAATAATAAAAAAAAACAAATGATTCATCAATTATTAGTTAAATTAATAATGGTTCTAATTTAGAAAAAATGGACAAAGATAATACATTAAAAAATTAAATAAATATGGTCGTGCTGATGATTTAAATTGATTAGTTATTCTCACTTTAGAAACATCATGAAAATCTAAAGAATGGTCCACTAAGAATATTATTATTCTTATACTATACATAAATTACTATAAGTTGACATATCAAAGATGGATAGAGAAGCCTAGTCATTCTCCATGTGGAGAAAAGCTAAAGAAACAAGTTAATCAATTAACCGATTTGATTTAACTGTTGGTAGCAGTTATTAATTGTTATTGATAATTAATAGCTAATGATAATTAGCTAATATCTAATTATTATAAATATTGGATAAAATTATTATTCACTATTAGCTGTTATTATATTCAATAATCATTAAAGATAAATAATAATATTTATTTTTATTTAAATATTATTTTTAAAAGATAATTTAATTTTTTAATTAAAAAAATATGAATTTTTTCAAAAAAAAGTTTTAATTTAAAATTTTTATAAATAATAACTGTTTGATTATCTAACGGCTAATAATTGTCTGTAATCAAACGTTATAATACAGTTAGACAATAAAAAAACTAATAACTGTATAAAAAAAGTTTTATCAAATACTCACTTAATCTATAATATTAAATTATAAATTAATTAA
The DNA here is from genome assembly GCA_948193065.1 of Aleurites moluccanus. NCBI lineage: Eukaryota > Viridiplantae > Streptophyta > Magnoliopsida > Malpighiales > Euphorbiaceae > Aleurites > Aleurites moluccanus. The sequence continues at coordinate 32,815 of CANXYC010315151.1, read as the reverse complement.
TAATATTCTAACACATTATTAATATGGTAATTACAATATATATTTTATAATTTAAATAATAAATTATTATATTTATTTTATAAAATAATTATTATTTAATATATTTGATCATTATTTATAATTTATAATCTTACACTTAAATAATTAAGAGAGAGTTGAAAAGATTAAATAACAGCTGTAAGGTTCCATCTCAAAAGAGGTCATCAAATTCTTTAACAAAGAATTGTTGAAAAAGTAGTTAAAAGTAAAATAAATTAGCAAACTGCATATTTTTCCATTTTAGAGATTTACAGGATATTAGTTATATAATTAGATATATATCAAAATAAATAAATATTTTATATTTAATATGGTCTAAAGAAAGAATATGGAAGTAGTAGAAGATATGGGGTATGCTTTAATATTAAGGTACAATTGCTTTGCACCGTCCAACTCTCTCATTTTGTATAGATGTGAGAATCTGTGTGTCAAATAGCACTAATTCATCTTTTAAGTGGGGAAGCATTTACCTGCTTAATGTGGAAAGACTATGCTTAATTTAAGTCAAAAACCAACCTTTTTTCATTAGTGGCAAGGAACAATTTGTTGTACTTTGCATCATTTCTTCCAACAATTGTGAAGCACATTTCATTCTTCTTTTGGATGAACTTTGCATGCTTTTTTTATAAATTATAAGTGGGTTCAGACTATGAATGTAATTATGGAAAAAAAAATATATTTTTTTTAAAATAAAAAATTATTATTTTAAAAAAATATTTTTACCAAAATATTTTTTAAAATAAATTGAATTTTGATATTTCTAAAAATTCAATTGAATTCAAAATCAACCATTTATTTTCATTGTCAAACATTTAAATAAATAATTTTAAGTTAAAAAAACACAATTTCTATAATTTTTTTTTTCACTTAATTAATGGGATTTGAATTCTCAATATTTATATAAAAAATAACACTCATTACACATCTTCATGGTGTTTATATCAAAATAAAAATATAGAACATCAATACATATAACATTTTAAAATATAAAAACGAATAAAAATTTTATTTATTATATATATATTTTTAATGCATCTGCCTTCATAATTTTTAAAATTCAAGAACAGAGACTTAAGTATAATATGTTGTATGCTGTCAGTAAGTGGACGTGCCGGAGTGGTTATCGGGCATGACTAGAAATCATGTGGGCTCTGCCCGCGCAGGTTCGAATCCTGCCGTCCACGTTAATTTCTATTTTTTCGGAAGTCTGTTGCTTTAAGGAGCAAGGACGAGAGAAGGAACAACTGAGCCAGCAAGACAACTCCGACATCTAACGCTAATGCTAATCATCAACCACTCACCAACTTATTATTTTTCAATATACAGTCTCATTAAACGACACAAAACCATCTCCCAGCTCCCCAATTCAATGCTCACTCTGTTACCAACGGCGTCTCTCTTCTCAAATTTTAACCAAAATTCTCTTCGCTCTCACCACCACTGCAACTCCAAATTCATCACCATTTCTGTTACACTATGCAGTCTCAGTATTCAATTCTAACCCTAACCCATAATGTTATCATTAGAGCTCACACTCTTCATTCCTCTCCTCTTTTTGCTCTCCATTTCTTTGTCCAAATGCGCCGCTTCTCTGTTTCTCCTGACTTTGACTCCTCCCCTTACGCACTCAAAGGTTGCTTACAGCTTCGCATTCTTTCGTTGGCCCAATCCCTTCATTCTGAAGCTCTCAAACTTGGGTCTGCATCAGATATGTACGTAATCAATTCGATCAAATTCAGCATCAGATGCTTACCTGGTGTATGACATAAAGGTGTTGTTTCTTATAATGAAATTATTTATGGGTTCGTTAAAGCTGGTGATGTTGAAAAAGCAAGGGAACTATCTGTTAGAATGCTTGTGCGGGATTCTGTGTCGTGGTGTTCTTTTATGGCCGGGTACTCTTATGGCAGGCTATTCCCAGGAGGCAATTGAACTATTTAATCATGTGATGGACTTAAAGCTTAGGCCAGATAATATTGCATTGGTCTCTGTTCTTTCTGCTTGTGCAACTAATGAACTGGAAACAGGAAAACAAATTCACGATTATACTGAATAGGATACGATTAGAGTAGATTATTTTTTGTCAACCGGATTGGTTGATTTGTATGCCAAGTGTGGGTGCATTGAAGCTGCTATAAAGATTTTCGAATTGATCCCCGACAAGAGTTTGATTACACGGAACCAATGTAGTTGGCATTGCAATGCATTACTGCTGAATTACTTCCCAAAAATGATGGAGGGTGGGATTAAACCTGACTGGGTTAGCTTTTTAGGAGTTTTAGTGGCACGCAGCCATGAGGTCTAGTGGATGAAGCCAGGAAGATATTTAATGAGATGGGATCCACTTATGGAGTCCCTTGAGAGTTGAAACACTATGGGTACATGGCTGAATGGCTAAGGAGAGCTGGATTGATCAAAGAAGCTGTGGATAATAAAGAAGCAAGGGAACTATCTGTTAGAATGCCTGTGTGGATAATAAACAAAAACATTTTTTATTACTTATTTTTCTTGTTAATTATTATTGGATTTTTCACTTTTAGTTTCTAATTATTTAGTAGTGTATAATATATATGTTGTAGGGTTACTGGAAATAGATGGTGAATTGCTCAAGAGGAAGTGCAACATATGGCACCTCACCCTCACCAAAAACGAGGCATATGCCCCCAACAACTGATTTGGGTTATACGTTAGGCGAAGAACAGGGTAAGAGTAAGATACTGGTGAAGGGTGAGTTTGTGCCAGTTTATTATATAGCCCTTGGATTGATAACTTTTTCAACCATGCTAGGGCTGTACACTGTCTAGCAGCTGCTGATGTACTCACCGTCCGTGCGGGTAAAGAAGTAAGTTAAGGGAAACGATTCCTGAAGTGGTGTATCGTGATAAAGCAGTGGGTGAAGCCTATAAATTCATACAGAAATCATTTTTCAGGAAGGCAGCTCATGTTCAAGAGTTTGAAAGTGGCCTTCATTCCAAACCTGATTCCATTCGCAAAGATATTTATGTTCACCCACTTCGAGCTGGGACTCCAAGTTTATGGGAATAGGTCCCATCCAGCCATGAATTCCCTCTTTCTCTGCCTGTAACCTTGTGTTTTTTTTTTCTTAGCTTCTTTTGAGGACAGCAACATTTCTGAATCCTGTGCTGTGAATAAATTAAATGTTGTTTGCTTAATTAGTCCGTGCTAATTGAAATATAACTAAAAAATTCTTAGAAAATTGTTTCCTCAGGGACATTATATTATAATATAAATATTAAATAAATAAAAAATTACAAATCAATAAATAAATCACAAACAATTCATATAGATGGACAACGAATTTGAAATCCCTCAACTCCAAGTTACATAGTACCTGACTAATCGAGCTGTCCCCATGGAGACAATCCAAGATTTGGTAGAGAGACACTATGCTAACAAAATTACAATTTTTATTTCAGTGGATTAAGGTCCATGAATCATGCAATATACCTCTTATTTCCTTTTCTTTTGTATGTCAAAATCAAACAGGATCTTCCATGGCCATGTCTGCAGCGATATAATGTCCTTATCCACAAGAGAGACTAAATGGACGGGATACTGTGGAAATTTAATATCCTTAATAGGACATGACGTGTCAATTCGAGACCATTCTAGGTTAGTTCTGTCCTCTGTTTACTGCGACAAGTGTCCATTAAATTTCCATACTCCGCTACGTGGCTCCAGAATCCTCTTCTAGACATCACCCTCTCCTATATATAATATCAGCATCCTAAATTTCCAACAAAACAAGAAACGCCGATTCTTCTTTCCCAATCTTTCTACTACTTCGTCCTTCAATCATGGCTTTCAGATCAGTGGTAACTTAATTATTGGTTATTGATCGCTAATTTTTGTAATTTATGGAAGGAATTAATTGATATTTTAATAATGATTATGATATGCAGAATTATTGGAAATCCATGGCAAATCGGTTGAGAGGAAATGCAACCTATGCAACTTCAAGCTCTCCAAAAATGATGGTGTATGCTCCAACAGCAGGCATAAGCGATTCTCGTCACCACCACCAAGAAAAGCATAAAAGGACGGCACTGAAAGGAGAGTTCGTGCCCGTTTATGTGGCGATAGGGATGATAGTTGTATCAGTATCTCTGGGTCTTTTAACTGCGAAGCAGCAGATATTTTACTCCCCAAATGTTCGGGTGAAGAAGAAGACAAGGGAGACTATACCGGAGGTGGAAGACCCCGATCGAGTGGTTGATGAGGCTGATAAATTTTTTAAGAAGTCTTTCTTTAGGAAAGTAGCGCATGTTCAAGAGTTTGATAGCGGTCTTCAGCACAATCCTATTCACAGAGACGCTTTTGCTCATTATCCGCCCCACGTTGAGACTCTCAAGTCTGTTGGGGTTGATCCTAAGCAGCATTGACCTACCCAAGTGTTTAAGTTTGTACAGAAAGTTAATAATGTGATTGTAATGTAAGGTTGGATTGTACCTTTCTCATGTAAATTTCTAAATTAGAGGCAAAAAAGCAAATCCCTAAGTGCGCATCCGGGGAATCGAACCCCGGTCAGTACCGTGGGAGGGTACTATGATACCACTACACCAGATGCGCCTTACGTTGTTGAGGGAAGAATAAAATCATATTAATGGTTGATTATATTGACTGAATTAACTGTCGCCTTCTTTTTTGTCATTGGATTTGGCAAGAATTTCTTTGGATTGAAACTATACTTGGGAATACCTACATAAATAAGATGGTTATATTTGTCCTCCTTTCCAATCATCAATGTATCAGTCAAGGATTTCTTTGAATCAAAACTAGACTTGGAATGACCATCTAGATGCAATTAGTTAGTCCAAATATGCAATAAATTTAGGCGGATCGAATGATGCATTAGTTCCCAATCAAATGTGATCTCAACAGTTTTAACTTCCTAAAGGTCAAAAAGGAATGCATAAAATGTTAATTGTGGGTCAGATGCTGTGGAAATTAATAGTTCTGGTTTCACACCATCCAATTTCCTAGAGCTGTTGCCCATTAGGCCTCGAGTATTTCCTAACCATGCCAAAGGTTCCAATAGAATTTATACTCTCTATCCAATTCAACATCTATACCTTTTATAGTTACCTTCGGTACGTCAGCACCTACATTTTCCGTCCCGAACAGGGTCCATTGTATCAACAACACGTCTCGAACAGGGTCCATTGTATCATCAACATTATGCCGTGACTGCCATTTTTATAATCAATAATGGAGCCAAGCTTTAGAACACCAATCTCTCACCATGCCATTAGCAGTTCTGGCAACTGGATAGCAAAATCCACATGCTTTGAAATTCACTGTTGCTAAAAAGACGTCTGAGCCAAACCTTTCACATTGTAGAACTTTGTGAATTTGCATATTTGCCTCATGTATGTTGTCAATTTGACAATGTGATTCATCTTCAGCAAAGAACTCATAAACAAGGCCATTAATTTCAACAAATGAGCAACCATGTTGCTTCTGTAGTTTCTGATGAGCCATATGCTTCCTCACTCTGTTCACATTTCCCCATCTTGAAGCTAAAGCGTAAACCTGGGACAATAGAACACGTGTCACGGACCTTCTTGCCTCCAATTCCTCAATTTCATTGATTGCAAGGTCTGCTAATTCTATATTCCCATGACTCCTACAAGCAAAGAGCAGAGATCGCTATATAACCACATCAGGTTTAATAGGCATTGCCCTGATAAACTTTTCAGCCTCTACCATTAAGTTAGCACGGCCAAGCAGATCAACAGTACATCCATAATGCTCAATATGAGGGATGAATCCAACTCATGGTTTTAAAATAATGAAACCCTTGATCAGCGAAAACACAATGACTACAAGCGGACAAGACACCAAGGAATGCGATCCCATTTGGCTTAACATCACCTGACATTTTATTTGTTCAAAAAGGTCCAGTACTTCATTAGAGTTCCCATTCACAGCAAATCCAGAAATCATCGCAGTCCACGAAAATACATCTCTCTTGATCATCTCATTGAAAATTTGGGTAGCTTTTCCAATATCTCCGCATTTTGAATACATGTCAATCAAAGCATTCCTCACAGAGAGGTTCACGTCATGCTACCTTTCACAGCAACTATGCACCCACCTTCCCTGATCCAGAGCTCCCATATGTTCACAAGCAGAAATAACAGAAACAACCAAAGCTGCATCTGCATTAACCACAGACAGTTGCATCTCCCTAAACAACTCAATTCCTTCCTTAAACATATCTAACTGAGCAAAGCCTACTATCATAGAAGTCAAACACACCAAATTTCTGTCAGGAATTTTATCAAAAATCTTCCTGGCACCCTCCATTTGCCCACATTTTGCATACATGTCAATTAAAGAAGAACCTAAAAACACATCTAAGACAAACCTATGTACTATAATCAACCCATGAATTTCTCTCCCTAAATCATGAAATCCCATCCTTCCACAAGCAGTGATTACATTAATCAATGTAACCTCATCGAACCTCGCAAAATCATCACCCATCAATTCTCCAAATACTTTCAATGTTTTCCCATAACAATCACACTGAACATACCCGGAGATTATATTATTCCAAGAAACCACATCGTTGATAAAAATTGGAATCATATCAACAACTGTGCATGCTATGTTTACCACACAAAGAATACACTGAAACCAAAGCATTTTGCACAAACACATCACATTTAAACCCCAGTTTAAGGCTTAAGGTATGCACTTCTTGGCCTTTATTGAGAAGCAAGAGACGCCAAAAGGTCTTAAAGATGAATGGGAAAGAATGATTATCAGGGAAAGTTCCATTATTTAGCATCAAATTATATAGAGCGATGGATTCTAAAGGAGTTGAACTGTGAGAGTAGGCTTTGAACATGAAATTATAGGCGAAGATATTTGGGTTTTGGATTTGGAAAAAGGGGGAGCGAGAAAAGGAGAGATCATGAGAATTAGAGAGAGAGTAGAAAAGGAGTTTGCTTGATATGAAGGGGTCACTGAAGAGACCCGAAGCAATGGCATGAGATAGAATTTGATCGAAATAGTTTTGGTGTTTATTAGGGTTTGAGAAGAATGAGAGACGGGCAAGAAATTTCAAAATTGTTAGAGTGGACGGAAGGCTGCTTATAGATCGGAGATGCAAAGAAATTAACTGATTTTGCCTTCGCTTCTTTTAACTAAAAAGAACCGAGAACTCGTCGTTGGAAGAGAAGGACAAGAAACGCTGTCGTTATACTCCGTTTATTTTTAACAATTTGCTGTCCTCTGAGTCAACGATTTTGGTCGTTCAACCGAATCAGTCAGTCGTTTAGAGGAGAAGAAAAACGTTTCGTTGTTATTTATACTTAAGAAGTGGCATGTCGTCGTTGTTACCAGGGCAAGGCGGGGACCTTGTAAGTCGTATATTAAGACGATAATTCGGCCGCAGAAGCCATTTCGGTAATCCCTGTCGTTTATCATTTCCTTAAAACGACATGTATTAACCAGTCGTTTTTAAAACTCACTTTAAAAACCATTAATTTTGGTCGATTTTGTCGTTTCCCTAGTTATGATGGGGTGTATTTTTTAACGGTGCCATTCATTTTAAAAAGGACCAGCCCAGTTAATTGGGTTGTTTTACGAGAAAGGCCCATTATCAGCAGTATGTCCTCAGCTCAACCCAATTTCGAGCTAGGTGACTTCAAAACACCGATTAATTTCAAGAAAATATTACATAAATATACTATTTTTTATTTTATTTTTTTAATTTTATGATTGTTTTTTTTCTTTTTTTTTTATTATTTTTTAGTATATATTTGATATATGTGTGGTATACTTTTAATATATGTTTAGTATATATCCTATTTTTAAAAAAATATTTTTAGTTATATAGTATTTTTAAAAATATAGTATTTTTGAATTTTTTTTTTTAACAGTAAAAATAAAATATTTTTTAAAAAATTCATAATTTCAATTTTGCCGTTATTACCATATAAACGACCGAGCGCATTTAGTTTTGGTTGTTTTACGAGGTAAACTATTCGTCGTTTTTATCCATCCAATCAGAACCACTAAAAGATTCATGGATTCAGAGGGATTTTGTCAAGTAACTTCTACTCACCCGTTTTAATTAATATACAAACTGAAGGGATGAATTTCAAATTTGTTAACAGATCCAATCTGAGTGCTCAAGCCTTAAATTGCCATGTTCAGGTTATTATGGTTTTGTTGTAATCTTTGATAAATTTGATTACAATTGGAAACTTTTCATATCTAAGAAATGTTAGGGTTTTTTAGCTTTTTGTGGATGGACTTAATTGTTCTAGTTAATGGTTTATCTCCATGAGCAGGAATATACATTGACCAAAAACCAAATCGAAAGGACAAGTTCATCTTTATTCTTTAATCTCTTAAGAATCAAATCCTTGGATAGTTGTGAATTTATGCCTATTATCTTTTGCACAGTATGCTGCACAGTAGCCATCACGAGAGCCAGACAATACCTGTATCTTTTGATTCTCGGAAAATCAGATGCCAAAGACATGTGATTAGTTAATTAACTTGTCATTAGGTTTTCAAATACCTGAATTTTATCCTAATTAAGGTTAATATATACACTTCATGTTTTGCAAATTTTAAAATTAATGCCATATTGAACCTCCTATACTAAAACAAAGCACAAGAAAGTAGGAAGGGTTGCATTTTGCCTTCCCTCATTATTTTAAGAACTTCAGTCTGAATCTTTTAATATTGGATTCTCATTTTCCATATTGAATCATGCACGAGGGAAAATCAAACAATATATATACTTTGAGAATATATGGTGCACTAAATATATTCTGCAGAAAATTTAATTTAAAAAACAAAAAAAAGTTTTTTCAATTGTTCTCTGCTTACTTGTGGTGCATGTAATTTGAAAATTCATGACTTTTGTCAAATAATTAAAAAGCAACTGTACAAATTTATAATTCATCGCTAAGTCGGAGGTGAGTGCAATGATAAAATCATTTAAGTGATTTTTTAATTTTAAAAAATTAACTCTTTAGTCTTTAATAAATTACTATTTAGTCTTATTTTCCTTCACCTTTTTTTTTTATTTTTCCTTTATTTTTCTTCATTTTCTTTTCAATTTTTTTTTTTTTACTTTCTTTCACAATTTCTTTCATTTTTTTCCTAATAAAATTTTTGCCCTCATCTTTAAATGTGAGGAGTGCCTAGACATTAAGCTAGTGATGTAATATAAATATTCGCAGGCAAGCATCATTATTAATGTGTGCCTCATTCATACTCTTCACTAAGTCAGCTCAGTAAGGACCACTTTTGTTCCACTTCCACTATATATAATATACAAAAATAGGTTTTTGGCTCTTAACAGAGATAGATAAGATTCTTAACAGACTTGTAATTTGTACATTAGTTTGTGCTAATAATGACACAACTCTTCATATTGTCCATATGATTTGGAGACTATCTAAACTGAAACACAGATCATACGCCTTGAACTAATTTATGTAAAAAGCAATATGCATCACAGGTGCACCATTTGACTCACTCAAGGAGGAGAATTGGCCCCCGTAATATGCATGTTGACATGAGGATAAGTTGCAATAATAATAAAATAAAAAAAATTAATAGTAAACATAAAATCAAATGCAACCATTTGCATTGGCAGGATATATAAATGTTTGCAATAGATTCGAAGCCTATTATCACTGTAGATATAGGTAAAGGTAGTGGCACCTTTTTATTTATTTATTTTTTGTGGGGGGGAGGGGATTGTGTGGGATAAGTGGTTTTGGTAAACAATAAGCTTCAGTACCCACCAAGGTTGAATTCCCACATTCATCATTCTCTTGACCTTTGTAGTGGAGAATGAGTCAATTAGGGTCTGTCTTTATCATTCTCCAAAAGCATACATATACTGCTTTTAGCATACTGCAGATATATAGAAAAAGAAAAATAATTAAGCAGAAATCTTTAGTTAAGAATATTGAACAATTAATAAATTCTCTGCGTCTATGGCTGCCACCGGCTCTCGGTGCTGGCTGCAGCAAATCTGGTTTTCTTCTGTCTTTTTAGTGTATTTTCAGTTTTCTAGTTCTATCTCTATTAATTAGTGTCCTACTAGTCTATATCTTGCTGAATAGTACAACTGGTAATTCCAAGTAAACATCCTATTTGAAATTGAAATATTAACATATGCTACAATAATTTAAAAGTTTAGAAATTTATTCTCTAATTATTATATCACGTGTTATTATTTCATTGTGTTATCATTTCAAATCTACTTGCAATCACCGTTATACTATAAATTTTTTCATCAAAGAGAACTCTCTTATTAGGAGAGATGATCAACCAAAATATAATAACACACATGCAAAATCATTAAGACCTAGAAAATGAAATAATTAGTCTTGATAATCATCAGGATGACATCGATCTAAACAGGAAGCAGAAAACTTTTAGAAACTCTCTTTGTGGATATGCGTGAAGATTAGCATTGAGGAATTGAAACCAACTAGTTCCATTGAGCTTTCACCAGCGTTACGCAGAAATTCTCTTAGACCTGCCATTCTAGCTTTCTCCCTCAACTTCAACCTTGAAATCCATACTAAATCTAGGAGAAATTTTATTGTACAATGGTGATTCCAATTGCTATAAAATTTTATATTTTGTTGTTGTTGTTGAATAAAATTGGTATATTTTATAATGTATGTATATACTGAAGAATTAATAAACTATTGTTTATGTAAATTTGATTATTAATTTGCAAATTGAGATCATAAGATAATGCAGTAAAATAAATATAAAATAGGGTTATTTGAAAAATAATTAATCAATTTTGATGAAAATTATAATTTTTGCATCAACTTTTAATTTTTGACAAATTTAATTATATTCTTTAAATTTTTAACAAATTTTTTACTGATAAAATTTCATGTCAAATTTTTAACTGTCGAATTTAATGTGATAATTTTTATTAATATTATTATGAAGTTAAAATATGATTGAGAATTAAAAAAAAAAAAGAATTATTTGTAAAATAAATTCATGAATTTTCATGAAATTTATAATTTTTAATAAATTTTACACCAATAAAATTTCAGACAAAATTTTAGATCCAAATTTAACATGACAATTTGTATTGCTGCCAACACCATCAGATCAGTCATCGTCGCCACCGCTTTGGTTTTCTGTTTCATTTCCGGTGAATTTTATTCCTTTGTTTACTTTTGATTTTTCATATTTTTATTTTCAATTTTTTTTTTTGGGACGGTATCATTTTTCAATATGATGTTTTCTTTTTTCTTTTTTTATTTTCTAATTTTAAGTTAGATTTTGACGTATCAAAAATAATAATAAAAAAAATTATCACATTAACTTTTTTTTTAAATAATAATAATAATAATTGTAATTTTCATTAAATTTCATGAATTTTTTTTAAATAACCCTATATAATATAAACCAGAATCTGAATTGTTGAATCACGTACGTGGAGTTGAAACAGAATTAAACAACAAGTGGACAATTCAGCCTATATAAACACAATGAAGGTTTGTATATTTTGGTATAGCTAGACACACAAAGAAGAATTTGGAGAATATATTACCATACAATATAGCTGGAGAAGCTTCCAATCTCCCTCAAAGGCTTCCAATATCCCAGGCAGGGGAGTATTGGAGACCTTTGGGGAGGCTGAAAACTTACTCCCCCTTGATTTAATATATACACATACATTCCATAATAAATTTAAGAATGCATTATTGCATGCATGAATATTTGTGACAAAGAAGATTAATTTGGGAGCATCTTTCTCCTTCAATAACCCTTCTTTTTGAGGTTTTATTAAGGCGGAGAGTTGATGAAGAGGTTGCAGTTACTATCTAATAATTTCAGGGAACTTCCCTCAGCAGCAACAAATTATGGCAACTTAATTTCGTTGTAGGTAATAATTTTAGTTTTGGTTTTTGAATTGTGCAAAGTCATTTGCTTAAAAAAAATAGTATCTTGTACTTAATAACTTGGTCTCCATGGCTCTCAATATATATTACTCTCGTGTATATATACCGTACTTTTTATATGCTTCATCTTAATTAACTGAACCTAGGTATTCTTTATCAATGGATTCAGGAAGTTGCCTTACAATTTCCAAATTCCCTACAATACTTGAACCTGTTTCCCTAGTATCAGAAACTTCAATATGTTGCATACCCAAGTATAGGCTAGTGGAAATATACACAAACTAGTAATAAACCCAAGTTCGATTCCCCCTGTCCTAATACTCGAAATAAGTACTGTATGCACTTCCAATCCCTAATTTTGTTAAATTGATGAACTTGCAGTGTATGCAGATCTACAAGCTTTTGTATTTAACCAGGTGTTGTAAATCCTATTTAGAGATATAGATGCATTACAGTAGTAGTACATAATTATCGTATTCTCTTAGAGTATACAGTCTATTTAAGCAGTTTTTATATATTAGCAAAATAAATTGAGAAAATTCTTCGTTATTCTTTTATTTTCTACAAGAATCAATTGTAGCACACAATGTCACCAGCCTGGCTGCACAAGCCTAAAATTGAAAATCCTAGATGGGGACAAATCAGGAATCCTTGTGGAAGTTCCCTGGTAAGACCAAGACTCGTTTATCACTCTATTAAATTAAAACAAGAAAATCTAATAATAATCATATACTATATATTAATTGATCCCCTAAGGTTTAACGAGTATTATGGCCAACTTGACTTCCCCGTCAATGGAAAGTAACATTTGAGGGCGTCAAATGCTAAGAATTGTTATTGAATGGAGAATTGTTCTTGACGTCCTCAGCAACATTATTGTATCAACCCTTGAGATGGTTAAAGGTCAATAGCACTTGTGTACGGGGTGAAATGTTTTGCATTATTTCTTTGATTTATATGACACTCACAAGCAAAGTTTCTGGTAATTAGAGATTTATTGGAATTAATGATGTGCTGATTGTCCTCTCTTCTTTAACTTTTTCAAGCTAAAACCACCTTAGGCATTTTAGCTAATAATATATGTATCCTAAAGTTTTAAGGGCAGCAGATCCCTTGTTAATAGTGACATAAGAACATATTTTTCGATACTCTTTTCCAACTTCACTGGATGTACCCAAAGTCAGAACTTAAAGAAATTTTTCACCAATTGTTTCTTTTTAATTCTAAACCAATCTTTAGGAGAGTCAGAGAGTGTTTGTCTTGGTTCTAAACACGTACGTACCAATAGAAAAATGGAAAAGAAACCTCGAGCTTGCAAGTACAAATACTATCATGAGCTACAATTCTTTCACAGCAGACTGCACCAGCTATCTCTACTTGTTTCATGATTTTGGAGATCTAACTCTCTCTGAACTCTCACCCTCAACGGCTACTATAGCTTGTCTCATCAAGCATTTCAGGGTAGTAGTTGAGGTGGGGAGGTCAGCAAAAGTTGGCTTTCAGCTTTTAAATTCCTCCACAACTGCAAGCCATTTGCCTTTGGTAAGGATAGATAGCTAGCCACAGTTGATATATATCAGGTATATTTTTACTGCTTCTACTCCAATGAAAATTATTCTAGTAATTCTTTGAATTGGCTGCTGATAGAGGAAATGTAATGCCCTCCCTTGCCACAAAATTTCTCTATTAATATGTTGGATTCTTTGCACTATAAGTTGGCATTGTTGCTGGTATAAGCACTGTGTTGAAATTTTTGATCAGGTTCTTAAAATAAATCACATATTTTTATTATAAAAGTTGTAAAATAATTTAACACTCAAATTATTTTCCAACATCCGCTAAAAATGTTACTTTTTTTGAGAAGTAATTTCAACTTGAACACCAAACATGCATGCTCAATATATGTTCTGTTCAGTCATGAAGCTAGCTGAATTGCACCAAGGAGAGTGATTTTGGTTGAATATGCAAGTTCCACGCTCAAACAACTTCCACACCTTGAACTACTATGCATGCTCAATATAAATAGCACAGTATCAATGGAATGTGATGGCCAAAATTTCATGCTCCAGTTAGCTTTTTTTCTAGATTAACACTAGTCTTTTAAAGAGTTGATCATGATTAGCCAACTCAGTCTTTCGCCAAACTACCCTTTCTACATTTCAAAGAAATTATGCACCTTTAATACTACTTATTGTACCTGAGGCATCATGCAGAAAATGTAAATTTTTACATCTCTTCCGTTTAATAATTTTCTTACATATTTAAGGCTAAATTAGAATTTTTAATTTGTAATTCAACTCTTTATGTTAAAGATTATTGCAGTAATGGAGAGTGACCAACTAGTCCAGGTGGGTCATGATCAATCATTAAAAAAATTTATTTAATTCATAGAAAAATTTTCATTTATTCCATTCAAACTCAATTTTTTACATCATCTCAAGTGTTTTATATTCTCTATTATTATTATTCTCTCTTATATCCTTTAATTAATTTTTAATTCTCAATTTATTTAATATTTACTTAATTCTTAATCATTCAAAATTAATTTTTTTATTTTATATCTCCATTATTAAAACACATGAATTTCACTTATTATCATTTTCGAATAGTTCCAGCTAATTTTACTTTATTATTGTGATTTTCATCATTATTATGATAATTTACATAACGTATGTAGTTAAATAATTTAAATTCTCTATCTTATTTAATATTATATATATATATATATATTTTTATGTGTCTTATATTATTAATAAAAAATTATTAAAATACTTAAAAAAAATGATGCAATACATATAAAAATATAAAAAATAACTGATAAAATATCAAATAAGATAAAACATCTGAATTAGTAGTTAAAAGCTACCTACTTCTTTAATAGTATACAATAATACTAGCCAATTGCATTCAGTCATTCACCATTTAATTGCAGAAAACTACTTTCCCAAACTAATTAAAATTCAACTTTTAATTAGCCAATATTCCATCTGGAACCTGAAGTAAACTCCTACCTACTAATTATAATAAAAACTCCCACCAATTTTTAGTGGGTTTTGAGAGAGCCCATTTATAATTTTGATACTTGTATTATTGGGATACTGAAATTAATTCTCAAATAAATATTTAATTTAGATAAATGAATAGATTAAGTGAAGATCCATGTTCTTCACAAGTAAATAAATAAATAAATAAATAATTCGAAAAAAAATAAAACATTGATGAGAATTATTATAGAGAGAATTAATTTTATTATATAATATATAATATTATTTAAATCCAACCTTTAATTTATGAAAAATAATTATTGTTGAGTGTATATATATCAATTAATGAAATAAAAATATATATAAAAAAAATATTAGTGCTTATGTATTAAATAAAAAAATTATATTAACTAAAATATCTAATTACTTATTAGTGATGTATAAAATAAGTTTATATACATAAAAAAAAATTTCTGTATTCAAATAATAAAAGAAAAAGAAAAATCAAACTTATTGATTCATTAATTAACCAACAAACTGATAAGGGACTCAAATTGGCGGGGGATGATAAAATAATTAAACGATTGTTTTCACATTATTATATTAAGAAATGAGATTTAAAAATAAATAAAAAATTATTTTTATTATTGTAAAAATAATTTTTTTTTAAAAGTACTATATATTTAATAAAATAATTATAAAAGATACAAGAAAAAATTGCAAATATACTCTTAAAATATAACAAAAATATTATATTGGACATTTTTTTTTTCGAAAGCGTAAATATGATTCTAAAATCACAAAAATGGAAAGTGTCCATCGTAACTTTATTGTTCTAACACCTTTTCTCTTTTTATTTTTTATTTTCATAAATATATTTAAATATTTAAAAATTTATAAATATTTTATGTTTAAAAATTATAAATAAATAGTCAATAAAATTATTATAAAATGTACTTCATTTTGACATGTTAAAACTTAAAAAATAATTATTTTTAATTTATCATAAATTATTTAAATATATATTTAATTTTCAAAAAATTTTAAAAATTATTATTTAGTTACCAAATTGTAAAATTTATTATTTTCAAATAAAATTTCACCAAATATAAACTTAATTAATTATATATATACACCCTAATCCAAATTAATTATTAGCTTAATTAATTATATTTTCTTATTTATTAGTTATTTAATTATTTTTAAAATATTTATAATATATTTACTTCATATAATTTTATTAAATAAAATTTTAATTTAAAATAATTAAATCTAAAAATTTTTACTATTTATGTAGTTAAAAGAATAAAATAATTAAATATATTAAAATTTATCTTAACTAGTTTTAAGTAATATTTTTTATTTTTTATTTAATTTAAATTTTTTAAAAATATTTTAATATATAATAAAAATTATTTTAAAATATTTTAACATGAGAAATAATTATAAATTTATCATATTTTATTTTTTCATAATTATTTTAATATAAACTGTCTTTAATTATTTATTCTTTTAATTACATAAGCAGTGAAAATTTTTAAATTTAATTATTTTAAATTAAAATTTTATTTAATAAAATTATTTGAGAAAATATATTATAAATATTTTAAAGATAATTAAATTATTAATAAGTGAGTAATAAAATAAAATTAATTAAGTTGATAATTAATTTAAATTAGGGTGTATATATATAATTAATTAAATTTATATTTGGTGAAATTATATGTGAAAATATTAATATTTATAATTTAGTAACTAAATAATTTATGATAAATTAAAAAATAATTATTTTTAAAATTTTAACATATCAAAATGAAATACATTTTACAACGATTCTATAGACTATTTATTATAATTTTTGAATATAAAATAAATATTTTATAAATTTTTAAATATATAAATATATTTATGAAAATAAAAATAAAAAGAGAAAAAGTGCTAGGAATATAATAAGAGATCTTATTTTTATAACTTAAGGGTTATATTTATATTTTAAGGTGTTAATATGATATTTTCATTATAATTCAGAGACATATTTAAATAATTTTCCTAAAATATGATATATAACAAATATATACTAAATATATTATACCAAACAAATAACAAATATATTATATCAAATATATATTAAAAATTATATTTTTGAAAAAAAAAAGGTAAAATAAAAAGTTCTCTTCAGAAATAAGGAATAATATATAAGAATGGAGCCAACTTTGCCATTGAAGCGGAGTTACGGAGTATCAGATCTGGTCCCCAACTTGCTTGACAAAAAGGATTGAAACAGATCATTTCCGAGGAAGATGCAAATGTCCCTCTTTTCCTGCTTCAACGTGGTTATACGTCCAGCCCCGCCAAGCCGTTTTGAATGACATTAACTTGTTTATACATAGGAATTGGATTGTTCATATTGTGAAAGTTTATAGGGAAGTAAATTTTGTAGTGAATTTCATGGCGAATTTGGCGTTAGCTTGCTAATTCGCCCTTCAGGAGATGGTAGTTCCTCGAACCAGGTGTGGCAATTTTTGCGGCTTGATGCTTAGGTGTTGGTTGGAGTAGAAGTTGTGTAGAGCAGTAATTTTGTATTTTGTTGGGCTTCTGGCCCCCTTTTGTTAAAAAACAAAAAAAAAAGGGCCTTGTCCATTAACAGAAACCAGGTCAAGCCCGCAACTATATTAATTTTTTTTCCCACAAGTGCGCAAATTGCGGTAATAGATTACGTGGCCAACGATGATTGGCTTATTTCACGTGGCATCTAGTTTCATTGGTGAAGACAGCGCGATGGCAGTGTCTCCCAAGTTCTCTAAAGCACTATATGTGTTCTCAGATTTCTACGTGTCGTGAAAGCAAATCTACTCTCTCTAGTAGTTTCTTCTTGCTATTGATTTTTAGATCTATCGTCGTCTTCATTAAATTAGGGTTTCAGGTTTTGAGAGAGATTTTAAAGGAGACATGGGAGTCTCCCTGCGGTTGGCTATTCTGTTTTTGGTAGCTTTCGTTTCATTCAATCAGCTCCGTGCCTTTGATGACAATAAGGTAATTAACATGCTCACTTCACTACAAAATGATAGAAATGAGATTTTGAGTGTGATGTATTTATAATGTTTGTGTAGATCTTTTACGAGTCTTTTGAAGAGTCATTTGAAGGACGATGGGTTGTTTCTGAGAAAGATGACTACAAAGGTATACAGATTATTTCCTTTTTTTTATTCGTCTGTTTCCGATATTTATCATAGATTTGAAGCTCAATTTTTATTTTTAATTTTAATTTTAGCTTGCTCTTTACGCTTTTATTGCAGATGTGATCCTGTAACTTATTTGGATATATAACTGAATTTGAAATTCTATTGTGAAAGATAAAAGCAATCATTTTCTTTTTAATATTTATGGATTTTAGGATTTTTTTTTTTTTGGCCTGAATAGTAGATTAATTGGGAGAGGGTGGGAGAGAGAGGAATTGTGGAACTATTAAAATGGTTGGTCGAATTTCTGAGTAATTTTTTTGTCTATCCAGTGAGTTGATTGAGTTGTTGTTGATTGATTTATATATCCTTCTAGTGTTTCAAGCTAGATTTGCCCCTTTTTTTTTTTTTGTCCAATTTCTGGTTTCCATGCACGCACCAATCGACCTAATTTCAATTACTCTTTACCGCCATTTGGAGGATGATTTTCTGATCAGATATTTAATTTTGTTCTCTTGAATTGGAATGCTGAAGTTGCAATTAGATACTTGTAGTTTAGTCGACTTTTGAAAGTCTATGATAGACTGTTGGTCCTGATAATGTCTTTTTGCGATTACCTGAAGTTGGAGGTCTAATTAGTTTGGAAGGTTATTTTCTGGAGTTGGAATTGTACGCTGACGTTTTATTTTGGTTCTAGGTGTGTGGAAGCACTCAAAGAGTGAGGGTCATGATGAATATGGCCTTCTTGTAAGTGAAAAGGCTAGGAAGTATGCCATAGTAAGAGAGCTTGATAAGCCCGCTACCCTTAAGGATGGAACCATTGTCCTTCAATTTGAGACTCGATTCCAAGAGGGGCTTGAATGTGGTGGTGCATACATTAAATATCTGCGGCCCCAAGAAGTTGGGTGGACACCTAAGGATTTTGACAATGAGTCTCCTTATTCAATAATGTTTGGGCCTGACAAATGTGGTGCCACAAACAAGGTGCACTTCATCATAAAGCACAAGAACCCAAAAAGTGGGGAGTACATTGAACACCATCTCAAGTTCCCACCATCTGTTCCATCTGACAAGCTAACTCATGTATACACTGCCGTTCTAAAACCTGACAATGAACTACGCATTCTAGTTGATGGAGAGGAGAAGAAGAAGGCTAATTTCCTTACATCAGATGACTTTGAGCCTCCTCTAATTCCTGCCAAGACAATCCCTGATCCAGATGATAAGAAGCCTGAGGACTGGGATGAAAGAGCCAAAATTCCTGATCCTAATGCAGTGAAGCCAGATGATTGGGATGAGGATGCTCCTATGGAAATTGAAGATGAAGAAGCTGAGAAACCTGAAGGATGGTTGGATGATGAGCCTGAGGAAATTGATGATCCTGATGCCACAAAACCTGAAGATTGGGATGATGAGGAGGATGGTGAATGGGAAGCCCCAAAGATTGATAACCCAAAATGTGAGACAGCCCCTGGTTGCGGTGAATGGAAGAGGCCAGTGAAAAGAAATCCGGCTTACAAAGGAAAATGGCATGCTCCACTTATTGACAACCCCAATTACAAGGGTATTTGGAAGCCTCAGCAGATTCCAAACCCTGACTACTTTGAGCTTGAAAAACCTTACTTTGAGCCCATTGCTGCTGTTGGTATTGAGATCTGGACAATGCAGGATGGTATTTTGTTTGGGCATATCTTGATAGCAGATGATGAGAAGGTTGCCGAGTCACTCAGGCAGACAGCATGGAAGCAGAAGTTTGACATTGAGAAAGAGAAGCAGAAGGCTGAAGATGCAACTGCTGGTGCTGATGGTCTTGCTGGCTTCCAGGTATGTGATATTTTCCAGTCTGTTTCTATGTAGTTTTAATATTTTTTGTTGCTTCATGATTTGAGCTTTCGATTTAATATTTACGCAGAAGAAGGTGTTCGACCTCCTATACCAAATTACAGATTTTCCTTTCTTAAGCAAGCATAAGGATAAAATTATTGTAAGTCATATCATTCTTTTTGGTGTTTAGATAATTCTAGTATTTGTGGTGGATGTGGCCTGACATATGAGCTCATTATATGCAGGATGTTATCGAGAAGGCAGAGAAACAACCAAACCTCACCGTTGGTATTCTTATCTCCATTGTTGTGGTGATATTCACTATACTCCTTAAGATTCTTTTTGGTGGAAAGAAGCCAGTAAGCTCTGAAACTGTATCGGTTATTTTTCTCCACTCTCTTATTCGACATTTGCATCTTCTCTTTGAATCTGAATCTAACTATGGAGATAATTATTTTGTAGGCAAAGGCTGAGGACAAGCCGGCACCAGTTGCTGAGACTTCCAATAAAGAAGGAAGCAGTGGAGAGAAAGAAGAAGAAGAGAACGAGAAGGAAGATGCTGCCACGGCTGCTCCTCGGCGAAGGCAATCCAGGCGTGAAAACTAGAAGGATCACCGAGGAGGCTGTGGTCTTTATCCAATTTCACTTTTGTTAGATTTTCAGTTTAGGTGTCTTGGATATTCCTAATATTTTTGGTTTCTTTTTGGCTTTTTGTTTTGGAGCTTCAGATGTATGAAGAGTGTAAATGACATTTTTATCTGTGAGGCTTTGATAGTTCTTAACCTGCCTCAAAGCAAAAAAATTAGTTTGGCAAGGATTTGCAGCTATTAAATGGCTATATTCAGAGGACACACTGCACATTTAAGTTCATGATTTTTCATTATGATTTATGACTCGGTACATTTAAACTAGTAAAACTAATAGGGTGATGCTGGTCTTTATCCCTCTTTTACTAGTAAAATTCATTCAAACTATGCTCCCCTGCATGAAGAAAGGCTATTAAGCATGTAATTTAGGTGTAATCTATTATTTACAAGTGAAGCTTTGAAGCTTACTTTCTCTATTGATGCCTTTTGTAGTTCAAAATGAAGAAGTTTAATTGAAATATTTATCATAATCTTTGCACATTTGCCCAGCAAAATTCAATGAGTCATGAACTCGTGATGGAAATTCAAACGTTTATCAGTGTTCCCTTGGGCCTTATTAACTATTAAGCCTCCTTTACGTGGAAAACTATGGCTACATATTTTATATCCTACTCCATCTTATCATTTTCCATATTTCTTACAAATATTTTTCTTAAATTCAAATAGGAGACCTTTGTATGTAATTGAAGACTATAAGAGATTAGAATATCATCTTTGTAATTTTATCAAATTTATCTCTATTTTCAACCTGCAAATTTAATTTAAAAATAAACACACTATTTAGATTTTTTTTTTTAAATTGAAACATTCTTCTGTCAATATTCAGAAACAAAACTTGAAAAAAAAAGGTGTGTTTTCTATTTTTACCATTCAGTTTTTCCCCAACAACTGTATGGAAATTTCTTGAATATATTTTTATACCAAGAAACTTGCTAGAAAAAATATATGCATTTTGAAATTTTAAGTCCACCGAAGTTCAAACTCTGATTCAGTACATTACACGAAAAATAATTTATCAGTGTTTACTAATTTAATGGAAAAAATTACATTATAAAAAGAAATGCAACTGCGTGGTCATGAAGGATTTGTATAAAAGTTCTCTTTTATTTTATTTTCTTTTAGAAAGAAAAAAAAAAGAGAGAAGAAATTCCTAGACAGCATATTTCTTTCTCAAGCCGGATGGGCTCGTTGGACAAAACAAGCAAATATATACATGGACTTTATAACCACATTTTCTTAAAAGGGTTATCACTGAGGCCCACCCTCTTTGGAAGAAGAAAGGCCCATCTTCGGGCTCTTGAATTGTGGTCTATAGCGATGGCAGTGTAGCAGGGCATGAGCCTAAAACTCCCTTGGCTACCCTCTTACTTATTTTAGCAATTGCCACTTAAATGTGAGGACATTTGATATGGGATCATTTTGCTTCAGCCTTCATGTCACAACTCACAAGAACCTACACAACACACACAATGAAGATTGGAATTTTTTTTTTTTAAGTAACATGAAAAATATTTAAATAATGATGGAAATGATTAAGATTTGAATTTTTAAATTATAAGAAAAAAATAAAATTTTAATTTTGAATTTTTAAATTATAAGAAAAAAATAAAATTTTAATTTTGATTACATATAGGCTATGAGATAGATAATCTAATTGGGTCGATAAAGAGTAAAAAAAATTGCTTATTTGTTGGTAATAGATGAAATGGTTGATTATCTTTCAAGTTTAAACTAATGATTAAACAAAAATAAACAGGGAAGAAAAGGCTGAGAAATCAGAACACCATCACCATATTTTCCATTTTGAGATAAGAAACTAATCTACATCATTGTTGAATTTTTGGGCTATGAAAAGTGTTGTATAAATTTATAAATGGCTTTTATTTATTTCTTTTGATGCATGCCCTAGACTCTCCATATAATCTAATCTCAAAGAATATTTCTAACCATCTCTGCTGCACATAAATTTTTATATACATAACACATGCACATTTTTTTTTTAAAAACAGTAGAAATTTTAGAGGTGCAAGACACCAGAAACGTATCACAAGCAGCTGATGCTCGCCACATTAAAATAAACACCACGCATGCAAGGAAAATAGATTAAGAAAACATGGAGAAAACACTTCATGCCCTAGGCTGATGCTGCTAAGGCAATATAGGTAGGTTATAACATAGTCTACAAGTGTGATAATTTTATTGTTCTATTCTAGAAATCTTATCAAGATGCACAATGATGCGTAGGCACATGCCAGAAGGAATAAAATTTATAAGCAAAGCAGGCAGTAAGACCGTTGAGTATACTGACACAGTCAACTCGATTAACAGCAAAAATTGTTTATAATGTTTTCACATCGTAACTGGACCAACTGGATTTAGTTTACCTTATTAAGGCATGTATAAAATTTTTTTTTAAAAAAAAAAATTGTCCTCCAACTACAAAGGAAATTTTAGAACAAAAAGAAAAAAGGTGGGGAAAAAAACAAAACTTCAGTTTTACGCTGCAACATTTGTTTACTCTCATTCTAAATTGGAACAACATTGCCTATAACTTAAACTCGCCTTAGGCCAATCACGTTTTCTTTTTTTCTTTTTCTCCATTTTACCTAGGTTACAGTCATCGGCGACCACCAGCCTTTCTGACAGTGGGGTTCACGTCCTCATCATCAGACTGGATATCGCCATAAATCCATATTCCACGCCTAGCAGTGCGTGCTTCATCCTGGAACTTCTCCAAATTGTCAAGGGCCACCTGTCTTTCCTTGGAGTCCCACTTCTTTCTCTTTTCTATCCTAGCCAATCCTTCCTAAAAGTTGAACAAAATTGAACAAACAGATAAAGCACAAACAGAAAGAAAGTGACATGGGTAAATGTTATAATAAATCAACAATTCCTTGACAAGAACATCTATAAATAATTATGAATTAAATCAGTATACGATGGCCAACACTACATAATTGACAGAAGAAAGCAGTCATCTTTTCTTTTCTTTTTTACATTTGGCTTTCATCTGACAGGAAAAATTGTCAAGTTTAACTCAATGGTAACTGAAGGACAAAATTTGCAATATGAAGTTATTTACACAATGAAATTCTGATTTTCACATAAAAAAAAATTAACAGGCAACTAGCCTCCTACACGTACCTGAACCATAGCTGCATTTACACTGATCTCAGAATCCACAGCAACCAAAGTTACAATAAGAACTTGCCCAGTTCCCTGTCCTTTAACTTTTCTTTCAGAAGTATCCTTATCCTCTATCTTCGCCAGGAACTCTTTTGAACTGTTCAATGTATTCTCACTCAAATACTCGGCTGCTTCTGGACCATAATCCTCATCCAAGCTTGGAACCTTAATATATGCAAGACTGCACAGCTGAGCAAGACCAGGTGCCAAGGACACTGATGGATCAAGAGGTCGTAACTGATTGTACATAACCTCCTCCTGATTTCCATAATCAATATAGAACACCTCAAACTTGTCTTTCATGGATCCCACTGCTCCGCGAGGTGCATTCACAATCTTTACAGGTCACATAATAACAATTCAGCACAAAGAGCACATCAATAACGCAAGTGAAATGGACTTCGTAAAGGAAAGGGGAAAAATAAAGGTGATTCTAATTAGGCAGTGAAAACAGAACAATGTCCCATCTATGAAATAATTGCAGGACATAAAACGTATAATACACATTTAATAGTAGGAATAAGTAAAATATGCACTGCATAAAAGCGGAATGAGAACTAAACCAAGTGGGAGATCAGACTCTCACCATTGCTCTATTCCATGAATTGTCTGCACTGAACTGAGCAAGTACAATGTCACCCTTCTTAGGATTAAAGGAGCCAATAACAGGAGCTTCTTGGAGATTGAGGGAAGCAAGTTGTTGCTGAATAGAGGCAACTTTTTGATCCCCAACTGTCTGTACATAAAACTTACCGCCACCCAGGACTTCCGAAA
This sequence comes from Aleurites moluccanus, assembly GCA_948193065.1. NCBI lineage: Eukaryota > Viridiplantae > Streptophyta > Magnoliopsida > Malpighiales > Euphorbiaceae > Aleurites > Aleurites moluccanus. The sequence continues at coordinate 8,243 of CANXYC010315151.1, read as the reverse complement.
CCATGACCTGAAAGAAATATTAAATAGCAAAACTCAAAAACCATCTTATGACATGAAGGACCCACATATCCAATCATATTTCAACTACCTTTAACACTTCTTTATGTTTGCTTTCAACAGCAGGACCATTGGAGACTTCTTCACCCTCAACATAATTCTCCCAAATCTGCAACAAATATTACCATTTTCTCAAATCCTAAGCAAATAGATAAAATTCGTACAACAGTAAAATATGTCACAAGCCCAAATTCTTACTTTCAGTTTCTTCTTTCTTGCAGATTGCTCAGCCTGTTCAAGAAGATGAGCATCAGGAATCCTGTCAATGCCAAAGGAAGCTTGTAACCTTGCAAGCCCAGCTTCAAGAAGAACCACTGCCATGTTAGTCCTAGACTCCCACAGAGATCCCAAGAATGTTCCAGTTCTATCAACATTTTCTATTTCAATCTACAAAAAATACATATTCATCAAAAGAAGGGAATCAATCAAGCAGGGGAGTAACAGGACAAAACAGAAAGAGCAAAACCTCGACATCTCTCTGCATTATCCTTCGTCTCATTAGTGCAATTGCTTCATCTGAATATGGTTCATCACGACCAGGACACCTAACACCAGAGAATGAAAAGGCAATATTGCATGTCTCCTTTGGGCATAAAAGCTTAAAACGGTGACCGCTAAGCACATATTCTACCACAGCAGAAATTTTTCTGCTCCGGTGCAGGAAAGGCAAGAAATCTTTTGCTTTCTTGGCTGATTGCTGAGAGAATCATATCGAATTTGTAAATAGACATCATGATGAGGAAAAGATAAATAAGAGCAGCAGAACAGTATATATTTCTAACCATGGTAAGGTCCAGTATATGCGAGACTGGAGATTCCTTGCCAGAATGCATTCCTTTCTTTTGAGCAATAGCCCGTGATTCAGCTGCAAGAAGGGCATCATAATAATTTGACCTTTCCTCGAAGTCCCTATGCCGAATCACAGTGGCAAAGCCACGGGAAACCATCAATTCAGCAACATTAAGCCCGGGTTGCTGACTGCCAGCAGTTGATGAAGCTGGTGACACTTCATCACCATCACCCTCAGTGGAAGACAACTGGAAAACTGATCCAAAATCCATAACTCTCAAGTCCCCAGAGCCAGAAGCAGCTGTAGCTCCATCTCCAAGGGTAACCTTCCTAGTGTATTCCATTTGTACATTCACCTGAAAAACATATAATTGTATAACATATAACATAATTCTTAAAGTCATCATGATGAGATGAAATAGCTATAACTTTCATACTTGTTGCCCAATAAGGCGACGTCTGAGAAGATCCTTAGCTTCCCGGGCATAGTTCTCTGGCTTTTCATCTCTACGAGGATTGCCCATTTTTGGACACTTAATACTTGAAAGATTGACTCGTCTTTCTGCCAATGGACTTCCAAATGGAACAGAATCATCAGCCACAATGATGCAATCGCCACTTACAACCTCCACTACCTGCAGAAAAATTAGTTAGCCAGAGATCTATGCAAAGAGAAAATTGCCACAGCAAATATGTATAAAAATACTACCTTTCCTGTGAAGTTCTGGTCATGAATTGCTTTTGAATTTGTGGGAGGAGGCACATAATTTGTCCAGATCCTCAAACGGCTTTTCTTGGCTTGAAGTTCTGCATTCTTCAGCTGCCGTTTAGCATCATCTTCCATCATGTTTGCACTCCATTCAACATATTTAGCAAGACCCTGCATAAGAGAGAGCATTATTCAGAATCTCCATACATATGGAAGGATATCAAAAATTTATTGTGATCAATTAGCACATGAGAAACATGAGGTTAAATGATTCCCAAACAAAAGGACCAAGAACATATAAAATCTGAAATTCCTTTTGAGTACTTTCAATACATAAAACTATTTGACAACAGCTGTTAATACCTAATACAGAGAGTGGCTTTGAAGAAATCAAACAACTTAAAAGAAAACTGCATCTTTCTTTACTTCAAATAGCAACTAACTACCAAAAATAAAAAAATTTATAGGATAAAGCACCACCATGTTCCATAAGAATCATAATTTGATAACAGATGAAGACTTCCAGAAACATGGATGTATCCCACACACATACATATATGGTTTTCACTTCCAAAATTTCTTTTGCTACCACATAAGATAATACATAAGCTTATATTTCAATCCAAAGCCCTTATTCTAAACAACTCTCTATGCTTAATTCTTTCCTTTTCTTTTTTCCTGTTTTTGGCTTGGGGATAATCAAACCCCAACCCTTTCACAAGAGATACGCCCAACAGAGAATACGAGAATACACCATCATAAGAGATAGTAAAACCACATAAGGGCTAAGGTAAAGAAACAGAGAAAGACAGGCCCATTTCCTATTTCATCAGAGATGCTTAGCATACAGAATCAACATAACCCCACAATTAAAGCACATACATTTTCTACAAGCTCCAGTGCCAGGTCTTTTGCTGATTCCCCATCTGGATAATATAATGATCCAATCAAGTTGCTGAATTTGTCAGCTCCTTCCAAGACAATACGTACCTACAAACCAAAAGAAAAAAAAAAGGAACTCATGAAAAAAAAAAGGAAAAAAGAAATATGGGTGGGGACCTGAAAACAGCATTTTTCTTACCTCTCTATTTAAGACACGTTGCTCTGTAAAATATTTGGCTTCCATTGCAAACGGGTCGGGAGCAACTTCAACAGGTGTTGTTGAAACTGCAAGTCTCTGTGCAGATGTTAAAGGGGCTCGCGGTTCAGAAACATCTCCATTTTGCTCATCAGAGTTTAGAGCTTTCTCTGCAGTAGTTTCTGATGCAGCTCTTCTACCCATAGATGGGGCCTAACTTAAACAGGAAAATGAATGATGTTTAGGAGCGCATAATGATGCTAGCAAGCATGATTGATGCACAAAACAACAAACAGGACAGAGGAATAATTCTAATCACAATGAAAAAGCATATACCTGGATTCCGGCAACAAACACCTGGACAAATTGGAAATCAGGAAGCAAATAGACACGGACGGTATTGCCATCACGAACTTGCTCGACAATACCTTGCATGGGTCTGCCCTTGTTTGCAGCAAGCAGACCCATGGCATCCAAGTTACTAGGATCCCCAATGGCAGAGGGAGGTAGATTTCTGATGGATGCCTCAGCAGCTCCAGGTGTCTATAATCAGAAATTTGAAAGATCAGTGCGTTTAGTAAATTTATACTTTGTACAAAATAATAAACAAAGAAATTATTTCACTTCACATTAGAATTTCCCAAGAATTGGTAGGTATAAACGATTTATTAGCCTCACATTTTAAATATTTGTACCCTGCTTGTTAACACAAAATTATTGGTTCTATGAAGATAACACCCATGTTTAATCCAACACAAGAAGTTTATTTAACAGAACCAAAATATTTTAAAACATTTCAACTATGACGCTTCCATTTGTATTAGTTTTGAACTCCACAACCATCACTAAGGACCCTGTAACTCAAGCTCAGGATTGGTATCATGGTTAAAAACTACTACCTACAAAAATACCCTTTTAGAAATTGCTGCAAAAAGAAACTAGAAAATGTTATTTGGAGTTTTTATAACTACAATATGTTAACTAACCTTTAAAAACAAAATTAACGCCCTCTAATCAATCAACATAATCAAGATAGTGCTTTTATTCTAATTACACCAAAACTATGGTGCATAAGTTTCTTTAACACCCCATTTTGCAGAACTTTGAAAAAAATAAATACAAAGCAGAAATTCAGATATACAATTGTAAGGAAGTAAGAGTGGAAAAAAGAAGAAGAGAGAATGCAACAGCAAGACAGGAACAAACCTTACTCCATCGACCTAGACCCTTTTGCTTTGCTTCTTCTTCATGTACTTGATATTCAGTAAGAAAAGGACTGGCTTCACCTTTTTGCTGGCCCTGTTCCCTGACCTGCACCCAATAGATTCAGATAACGCCCACATAAAAAGAAATCAAATCAAACCTCAGCAACCAGACAAAAGAATAGAACCTTTGCCCAGCCTTCTGAAACCATTATAGTTCCAACATTTTTGTCCCCAATGAACACACAGCCAAATTCTCGGCCACTGCTAGGTACAGCGTAATCTATCTTGAACTTGACATCCTGTCACATAAAATGTTAGATGTTGCTGTATATATCCCCAACAGCAACTGAAATACATTTAGAAAATAATCACCTTTCCTATGCAGAGCTTCCTCAAAAACTCTCTGCTCTCCCAGGCAAAGGGCTCATCAACACCACCTCGGCGAGCCTACAACAGCAGATATATAAAATTTCACTGTTATCCAGATGTCAAATTTGGCATTTACAACACCAAACATGTGTAATTGAAATTTATACTGAAAGACCACAAATATAGCAAGCAAATAACAAAGTCATTAAAACCTTGATATTGTACCATTTAAACTCATCAAACTAGATGGTCATTCAGCTATCCACTGAAGCAAGTACTCCAAAAGGCATGCAATTTATATAATTAAAATAAATTATGAAGCCAAGAGAGAATGGTGTTTACCAGTCTTGGAGCGCTAAGATAAGACAGACCAATGGTCCTCTCCGGTGGAGGGCCGGGCCTATTGCTGGACTTGGCCGTTAGTACCAAAGTGTCCCCCGACGGAACAGCTTTCACTTTAGCACTGTACCATCCATTGGAACCTTTTGTTGTTGCCATCTCAACAACTAAGATCTACACACAAAACAAACCAATTCAACTAAAAAAATAAAACACATTCAACACCATTCACTAACATTCATATATTTTGTTAATCCAAAAAGCGTTCCAAGCTAAAAGATAAACAATATCCATGTAATCGAATATACATCACGATCATAAACCAGAAAATATACAGAAATTTCATAATAATTTCAGATCCGAAGTATTTAATTAATTGAGATTCAAAGTCAAACTCTTTATAACACACACACAATTTCTATATTGTAATCAAACTCTTTATAACACACACACAATTTCTATATTGTATTAAACAATTCGATCTATCGCTCAATCAAGCCAATCATTTGTTGTTTTTTAAATGCAAAAAACCAAACAAAAACAAATGACAGAGAACAGAGTTTTAGAATCTGAAAACGACAATTAAATGACATAGCTTGCAAATCTTCATTTCATACAGAGATCTGCTAGAAAATGGCGATTACCTGGATCTCTCGATTGTGTGTTATTAACAGAGAGAGAAACAGAGTGGTGAAAAAAATCTTCAATCAGAAACGAAACCAGAGAGAGAGATCTTTGTTAAGTGAAACGGCGGATCAGGAAAAGAGACGAGAGAAAGAGATACTCTACAAACATATAGAAGAGGAGAGAGATAAATGAAAATGAATATACCCTTCTTTTCTAGTAAAATTGCAGAGTACCATTGGAGTTTATTAGATACTTTCAACTACTTTTGTTATTAACAAAGGCTTAATTACTATTTCCCAACCCAATATAATATTTTATTTTATTTTTTAAAAATATGTTATCCCATCACTCATCATATAATATCAAATTCTTACGTCTAATTTTATCATTAATTAATTTTATAAAAATATTAAAAAAATAAATATTTTTACTCTTTAATTTTAATTAATTTTATTTTATTTTTATTTTAAAAAAAATTTATAAAGTTAAAAATATATTTTCATATTTTTGATAAATTTAAAAATAAAAATATTTTTTAAAAAATAAAAATTTTAAAATAAAAAATAAAAAATAAAATATTTTTTAAAAAATATTTTTTACTTTTTATTTTTTAAATTTATCAAAAATATGAAAATAAATTTTTTATTTATATTAAAAAAATTAAGAATAAATAATTTAATTTCTTATTAAATTATTTTTTAAAATAAAAAATAAAAAATATTTTTAAAAAAATATTTTTATTTATTTTTTATTTTAAAATTTGTCAAAAATATGAAAATAAATTTTTTAATCTTAAAAAATTTTAAAGGAAAAATATAATGTAATTAATTAAAAATAAAAGATAAAGTCATTTCTGTTTTTTTACTACTCTTGTAAAATTGATTAATAACAAAATTAAACGAAAATATCTAATAATATATTATGATATTTATTAGAAAAATTAATTATTTTTGAAAAATTAATATATTTTATCATTTTACAGAAAAAAATAGTAATTAACCCATTAACAAATTCATTTTGAAATTTGGACTTGGATAATAAAAAATTTAGTATTTATTTTTGTTTGAAAGTTTCTAAAAAATTTAGGATTTATCATTATTATAATCAAAATCAAATATTATTTTTAAAATATAAAATCTATTAAAATTTAACTTTTTTAAAGAAAATTATAAACATTAATTGGGTATATAAAATTCTAATTTCTCCGATCAATATTCATTAACAGTGAATTTTCATTTTCATTTAAAAGCTTTGTGTATGATAAAAAGCTTCACATATCCCTTTAACAGAAACAAAAGGCCTGTTACTCATTTTTAGTGTTGAAAACATGTCAAAAACGCTACCAAACTTCAACTGCATTTAATAATATTTTCAGAATCGGATCGATTAAATAATCGATAAAAATTAAAAATTAAAAATTTGACAAAAAAAATAGTATATATATATATATATTGATATTTTTTATTATATATATATATATATGATGAAAATAAATATAATATAATTATAGCTAAATCAATAATTTATATAAGGTTATATTTTTTATGATGTCAAACCAATCACATTAAATTAAAAATTATATATATAGTAAGTTATGAATATTCACTTGCTCAAATATCTACTCATGCAATAAGATAACATGCAATTTTTAAAGTTGGATAAATTTTAGCATTAAGTAAAATTGAAACGAAACTACTGAAATTTTTTTAATTTTTTTTTAATTCAAAACGACATCATTTTTTATTTAACAAAAATAATATCGTTTGATAAAAAATTAAAAAAAAAAAAATTGATCCATCTGAATGAAAAAATTAGTCTGATTCGATTAGTTGTTATTCAGAAATAAATAAAAAAGAGTTACAACTCAATTTTTAATTTAATTCATAAATTTTAGATTTGACCAATCGATTTGGTATGATTTTAATAATCATGGTATTTAATAAAAAACAAATAAACAAACAAATTTCGGACTCCTCCGACCATATAAATTAGCTTTTATTGAATGAGAGAAATTGATTTAACAAACACTTAAAAGTTGAATCATAAAATACTTTTTAATAAATAATAATGATAATAATTATATTTTGACACAGTCGTGTGGTACTGAACAGTAAAAGTGAGAGTTGCCCTGTAAATACCCAATTTACTGCTGGGTTTTTACTTGTATTGTTTTATTGTCTGGCATGTGGCAACTGCACAGCCGAAATGATGAAGAAAATTAGCATCTAGTATTTCATTTTTATTCTATGTATGCGCCATATTTTTTATAAAAAATATTTTAAAAAAATTATAATATAATGTATATATATATATATAATAAGAGATGATATATCGAATTGAAAAATTCAAATTGAAAAATGAGAAGCAGAAACAGTAGTAGATTTTGAGATTGGGTTTGGATTCTATGAAGGCAGATAAAGAAAAAGTTGATGACGCCAGTCAATTTTTATTTTTGGCTCTTGTACCCACTCCTTACCGTTTTAGCTCTATCTGAAAATAACAGAACAGAAAGGTTAGGTAAAGCAAGTTTAAGTACGCGGAAGTTTGATCTTTGGAGTAACCGCCTGTTTTGCTTTCATATATGGTAGTAATTTTTTAAAGGTTGGGATCAGATTGAGTTTTTCTTTTTTCTTTTTGATTGATTTTTTTCTTTTTTATTTTTCAATCTTACCCTTTTTCATTTATCAATTAGATATTGATGTTCTAATTTAATTTTTCTTATAGAAAGAGTTTATCACTTGAATATCAATGAATTGATTTAAGTTTTCTTATAGGAAGAAATTATCACTCAAATATTAATGATTATATTGTTTGATTATAAGTGTTCAATTTAATGATAGACCAGATTAACCAAAACTTTTCTACTTTCCAAATGAATCACAATGCATATTTTGTTCATATTAAGAAGATAAACACTTATAGGAAGTCTTTGCCACGACCCGACCCCAATTGGGCACGTGACCGGCACTAGGGAACGGGAAAGCATAAGGCTTCCGGAACCCGTAGTAAGCCTGACTTACCACTAAACATTAAAACCAATAATATGACAGCTATAACTGCCACCAACAAG
>CANXYC010315134.1:0-42132 GCA_948193065.1 Aleurites moluccanus | reverse complement strand
TCTCTTTTTCTTTTCTGCTGCTGCTGCTGGGAAAATGCTTCTTGCAGAAGCACGAGTCTGATTGGTTATTTTAAACCAATCAGATCCCTGTGCTTTATTATTTTTTTTTACAGCTTAATATATATATATACATATATATATATATTTCTTCCTTATTTAAACTGAACATGGGGCTAGCCTGGTGGTTGAAAGGCTTAGCCTTCCTTCCACCAGGTCTGGGTTCGAATCCCAGCTTCAGTTTTTTTTTTTTTTTTTTTTTTTTTAACTGATATTACAATTTACATGAACCCATTCTAAGAATTTGAAGGCCCAAAGAAGAAAATTAAGTAACAGTATGAAAATTTATTGTCTCATGTTCATATTTATATATATATATAAACCAGACCACAACAAGAGAGCTAGAAAATTACCAACAAGAATCGAAGAGAGAATAACCAGACCCGATTTAATCGAAGCAATGGTGATTCTCAAAAGTCGGAGTCCACAGAAATAAAACGGAAAATCAATCGGACAATCGGAACTCACAGAGACCAGACCCAGCAAACAGTAAAAATCGCCAAACCTCTGAATCGAGCTATGTAATAGAATCAAGATTGGAACTAGCAAAAACAACTGAAACCCACAGAAACCAGAACCAACAAATCGTGGACGATATGATTAACAAAACAAAACCAAAAAGGAAGCCAAAATCGCAAACGAAAACCCCAAAAATCGTGAACTGGAAACCTCAAAATCGGAGCAAATACCACAGAATCATGAACTAGAGACCCAAATCGGAGCAAAGACCACAGAATCATGAACTAGAGACCCAAAACAGAGCAAAGGCAAGCCAAATCGTGAAAAGAAAATACTCAAATAGTGAACCTGAAACCCAAATTAGTGAAAGGAAATGCCAAAATTGTGAAGCAGAAACCCAAAATCGCGAAGCAGAAACCCAAATTAGTGAGAAGAAAACCCCAAAATAATGAAAAGAAACCCCTTTTTGTTTGCTTGCAGACCTTTTTTTTGTTTTTCTGAGGAAATTTTCCTCTCACGTTTTTTATACCTCACTCTTTTCACTTTTTTTAATTTGCTCTCTTTTTTTTTTATTTTTTTTTTTATTTTCCTTTCACGTTTTTTTTTTTCTCTTTCTTTTTGCTCTCACCAAAAAATTCCTCCATTCACCTATCAATATTTCCCTTCTAAAGGGATCTAATTAGGGTAAAACAAAAAATAAAAAGATTAAAATCTCTCTAAATCTAGAATATTTTATCATATGGGCTGAAATTGGGTTTGGGCTTAATTTTTGGGTTTAGACTTGATTGGATTTGCATTTGGAGCTACAAATTACATATTTATCCAACTACAAAATAATATTAATTAAAACTAAAATAAAGCAATAATAAAATAATTAAAATTGAGCAAAAATTTTAAACTCAATTTTATTTTTTGTTTGTTTTGTCAAAATATAGATTTTTAAAATCATAAAATTCTTATTTCTTTTTAAATTTTAATTATTATTAATATTTTAATTAAATTGATAAAAACATAAAAATTTTATATTTTTAAAAGAAATATATTTTAAAAAAAAAATATTGGACAAAATATGGTGTCTTTAAAAAAAAAAGAGGAAAATTGAAAGAGGAAATAAAAATAGTAAGTTGGCAGAATAATTAATTGGTGAAAATGAAAATCTGTTTCTAATATGGGCTTGATTTGAAATCAAAGAAAATATAATCTAAGTTGTATTTATGGTGTTGTTAAGTAAATTCTGTTTTTCATTTTGAAGAAGCTTTATGTCACACCCCAACTCCAGTGGTGCGACGGTCCTAGGGTAAGGGTAGGTTTAAGGCCACCATAAACCCGTAGAACTCACAAATCATGAATCTCATATATTATTCTATCAATTTCCACATCATACATTTTCATACAATGATCGTTTCCATACATATAATTTGACATCAATCATATCTTTTCTATTATCATTTCATAGCTTGCTCTTGTTCTTTAATGATCAAAATATGCATCTCACATCACTAAGGAACAAGAGTATCCGAAAGGTAACAATCATACATCAAAATATACTAACATCTTCAGATGACTAACTACGGAGCTCTAGAGTATACTCCCATTACATATTGCATCATAATACCATTAAATGAATATACATAATATCTCAAAATTATTACAGTGAAGCTTCTTGGGAGAATGGATCAAGAAGCTGGATCTTCTCTATTAGCTCCTTCACGAGCTATGCTATCACCTGAAATCCACAGAACAAGAGTGAGCCTTCAACTCATTAAGATATGAATATTATAAATCAAGAATCTGAATATCAAATCATGGTCATGAACAAATATTTATACATATAGATATGAAAGATTCACAAGTTTTACTTGAAGGAACATGGGTGCTCATAATAATTTGGCTATATCAAATTATATCATAAATCAAATCATGGTTCATACTTGGAATATAAAATGCCCACAAAGAATGGCATTATCAAATTTCATCTGATAGAACTGATCTCATGTCATAACATACGTATCAGCAGCCTTGCTACCTTAACGTGCACACATGCTTGGCCAGGCATGCGCCTAGAACTCATGGCCCCCTCTAGGTGGAACACTGATAAAAACCCTATCAGCTGGGCTCCCAAAGTGCACAATGAACCAATAAATTTACTCTCATTGGGAAGAGCGTTCTATCCATGGGTCATAGGGTTTCAATCTCATAGGAAGCATATTGGTCACAAGACCATCATCATATAACATCATGCAAGTCGGGTTTTAATAAACAAGAATAATCTGAGCTTGATCTAAGAGAATTGTTCAAGTCATTTATGTTATATAATAAAAATATATATAAGTATATGTGAATGAACAAATCAAAGATGCTTGGTCTTGTTATTTCAAAGAGACAAGAAACAAATAAATGTTCATACTTACCTTAATACAATTTCTCTTGAAATTTCCTTTAGCAAATTCCAACTCTAACTCTTCAATTAATTTGATTTCTTCCTCCTAAAAAATTTTCCTAAATATACAAAATTAGGGTTTTTTCCAAATCAATAATATTTATCATGATTTTCTAATAATTAATTATCTTAGAATCTCTATTCTTAATTCTCAACAATAATTTTATTTATCTCTTAAAGAAAATTCACATTTAATTTTGGAGTTACTGTTCATGTTACTATTCATGACAGCCTCAACATTCTGATTTCTCCCACATTAATTACCATTAATGATTTTAGATTACTTGCAATAAATTTTATATATCCAATATTAATTATCCTAACCCATAGACTTAAATAAATCTAAAAAAAATAACTTAGCAAGAAAATTTACCTTATTTCCTTCAAACTGAATTTTTTTTGATTTCTTGCTCAAATCTGATGATTTCTACCTTAATTTAGAATAATCTAGAAGTCTAATGCATTAATTTGAGTATTAATACCGTAGAAAATAAAATGAGACTACTCTGAGAAAAGACTGAATATTAACGAAGAAAGAAGAAAGGAAAAATTCGTGAAAATGCTACTGGGGTTGCTGGGTTTAAATAGACCACTGCCCCAGAAACACGCTTGCCAGCTCCCAATCAGCCTTGGCAAAGCTATCTCACCTAAGCCAGCTCACCATTCCCACTTCGCATTCCCAGCTCGCCAAATTGATCTGGTAATGCCACTTCGCCATTCCAGCTCGCACATGTCACATCGCATATGCTACCTCGCCAGACTCTCCTCGCGAACTCTTCCTCGCATATGCCACTTCGCTTCTTCGCCTCTTCGCTAAACTCTGCTTCGCGAACTGCCACTTTGCACATTCCCTCTTTGCATAATTCCTCTTCGCATAATACCACCTCGCATTTCCTCTTCGCCTTTCCTCTTCGCCAAACTCTCTTCGCCAAACCTCTTCGCATATGCTTCTTCACCAATTGCTACTTCGGCTATCTCACTTCGCCACTTCGCATTGCCGGCTCATAAAATGCCACTTCGCATTTTGCCGGCTCACTACACTAAAATTTCTCTAAGTTAAAACCTTTTTCTGGACATCTCACATTTAACCAGCTCGTAAATGAGCTACAAATATCCAAACTTACTAATTCTTTTTACCACTTAAAATAAACATGCAGGGGCACAACATATCAAAAATTCAAATCACTAAGACTAACACACAGACTATGGTAACTCTCCAAAGGTCACCCAGACTTACTGCCTTAGAATCCATCCGAACAACCCTGAGAACATAAATGCTAGAATCAATATTCATAAAATTATATTTAAATTCTTCCCAAATTCTATTTATGTACTTGTTATTCTTTAGAATTACTTTCACTTTTTGAACTACTTTATTTTTCTTTTGATTTTATTATTTTAATTTAATTTTTCAATAACTTCTTCTAAAGGTATGGTTTCCATTTCCTCTAGCTTTGATAATTGCACTTGTTGATAAATTTTTTCTTCAATTTGCTTGTTATTTCCATCTATAACTTTTACTTCCCTCCTATTATACTTATCTATAATAACACTCATTATTTTATTTAATTTTTCTCCATCTTGCTCTTTGTCAAACATTTATTGTAGTTCTTTTTGGTTATAATTACTTAATTCACTTGTCATCTTTCTCAATATTTAGAACAAGAATATTTTCGTTTGAATTTTGGAAAGGATAGCTTTACTTGTAAGTTTTTAGTGTACTTTGACCCCCTTTAGTAGTAACTATCTCTTTGCCTTTTATTTCTTGGGAATGTCTAATTTCGTGAATTTGAATTATTAAATTTATTATCTTGTTTTGTTTATTAATTATATTTTTCTAATTTTTATAATTTATCAAGAATAATATGTAGTAAGTCAGTATTATAATTTTGCTGAGCAATTGTGGCGTGTTTATCATCTTCAGCTGCATTGTGAGAAAGATGATTACAATTATCACTTATACAAGATATTATTTCTTTTATTATTACATTGTCTTGGCTTGAATTTGAATTATTATCTTATTTTTTTGATTGTCTGGGCATGATACCAGTTAGTTTTTAACCTTTAAAACTAACTTAAATTCTTCTTATTAATGTTGGTTTTAGTGTAATATGCCCTAGAGCAATGCTATTATTGTGTATATATATATAATCTTTCCTCATTTATGGCAATAAATAGTTTTCTTATTTATGATAATGTGTAATATGTTTATGGTTTCATTTATTTAGAATACTAGTCCTTAAGCTTTTCTTATATTGGAGAATTGTGTGACAATTTTATCTAGTACAAGATCTTAAAATATATTCATGGTCATAGGGCTCCTCATTTGGGCAACATTAGCATAGATAGACTATCACCTCTGTTAGTCTTCCAATTAGTTGGTGACTAATGGAGTGGAAGTAGTGAGTCATAAACTACTTGTTTGTGGTAAACAAGACAAAAATGTGGACGTTTAATTATAATTGATTAAATGGTCGAACAGTGACGTGGGATAAGGTTGACATAAGATTTTACTGTCTGTTAATCGATCGTCATCCAGATCACGATTGTACATATAATCCTTTTATTAGAGTTTGCTACTACTTTCATGTCAGACTATCCACGTACTAGCATATAGGCATGTGGTGACTCTAGTTGGTTATATAGTGAGCTTGTGGTCAGCCATATATGAATTTTATTCCTTTAAGTAAATGGAGATAAGTCCTATGTTGTCAGGTGTAACACCTGAGATTTTTTTTACTTGTATGTATTCTAAAATTTTTATATTGATGTATATAAGATTTGTTATGGATAATTTATTTTGGAAGTGAGATTTGTTTGTTTTGATTTGAATTTCAGAGTTTGTGCATGTGCAGAATTTTGCGAATTTATATTCAAGACTTTAAAGAAAGAATTTGCGATATGTTGTAGTCTCATGTATCTAGTTTAAGTAAAAAAAAGAATTGAGGCATTTAGATTTTGGTAGCTCAAAATAGAGCTGGTTTAACATATACTGCCGAAGTAAATTTTTCAGCTTCTGTCGTGAACAGTGCAGGTGAAAAGCAACCGTGAACAGTAACCGCGAACAGTGTACGTGAACAGTAACTATGAACAGTGCATGTAAACAGTAACAGTAAACAGTGCATGCGAACAGTACGGTGAACAGTACTGTAAACAGTAGTATGAACAGTAAACTCGAGATTTTAATTGGCAATAAGCTTCTTCACTTCCTTTTCCTCTTCTTTCTTTCTTCTTATCTCTTCTTTTCTATTTTCTATTTCTCTCAATCATAAGTCATTTTTTTTTATTTCTAAGGTTTTAATACTTCAATTATGCCTTATTAATGCTAGAAAATACAAATTAAAGACTATAAGAGCATCAATTCAAATCAAATTCTTCAAAATTTCTTTGGAGGTGAAAATAAGGTAATTTTCTCAAATCTTCTATTTAGCTTAAGTTAAGTTCTTTATTAGCAAGAATAGTTATTTTTAAGTTGTGGGTGATTTTTTATGAGCATTAATGGCTAATAATTATGGTTAGATTTAGTAGTATGAAGATTTATGATTTTTTGATGAACAATGCTGTGAATAGTAGATTTTCTCTATAACTATTATTCATCCTCTACTAATGGTTAAATTAATGCTATAATTTATTTATAGAGATTCTAAAGAGGTTAGAATTTATGGAGAATTATTTTATGTGATTGTTTTGAGAAAACCTTAAATTTTGAAATTTTGGGGATTTTTATTTAGGAGAAGAGAACTCAAGAAATTGAGGATCTTTTGGATTTGAGTAAGAGTTGAGCTTGACTAGAAAGCTTTTTAGTGTTAAGAGGTAAACGTGGATTTCGTTTCATGTGTACGATTCTCCATATGAGAATTTTTGTTAAAGTATATTATATTCATATATATATATATGTATATATTATTTATGAATTTAATTTATTGAAACCCTTCTTAAATAGAATCTTTGAATATTAATAATGACTTGGTCATTTTTCTTGGATCAAGTTCATTTATAAGCCTTTGTTATGCATAATATGATATATTATTTATATGTTGTGATATCTTGATTACTTTTAATTATTGTTGAACCAATCCTTGATATGTATATTAGGGAACATACATTATAGAACGTTTTTTCCAATGAGAGTTAATTCATTGGTCCAATGTGCACTGAGGAAACCTAGCTGATCGAGTACAGTATCAGTGTTCCACCTAGAGGGGATCACGAGCTCTAGGCATATGCCTGCGTAAGCATATGTACCACGTAAAAGTAGCAAGACTACCCAAATGTTATAATATGATATCAATTTTATGTTATATTTATTTGATAATGTCATTCTTTATAGGCATTTATGTTCTTAATAAAAAATTATGATTTGATATTCATTTATATATTATGAAATGATTGGATAGTTTTACCCTTTGTAAGCACTTATGATATTAATGTATATGTTCATATTTATTTATAGTACCCTAGTACAAGTTCAAGATTTGCTATTTAAGTATTATATATAAGTTATTCATTCTGATTGTTCACATCTTACTGAGTTGAATGCTCACCACTCTTCTGTGGATTTCAGGTTCTAGCTTAGTTCGAGAGAGAGTTAATCCTGAAGACAGAGCTTCTTGATTTTCTTCTCAACCAGAAGACTCTTTTATGTAATATTTTTGGATAATAGTTGAATTATATATATGTATTCATGTCTATGAGAAGTATACTCTTAGAAGCTCCGTAGATATGTGCGATGTTGCTTATTCTTTTGTTGCCACGGATGGCATTGTAGACTTTTCCTTATTCCATATTGATGTTAGAATTATCTTTTGATCAATAAGGAACAAGAGGAAATGTCATATTAGTTTGATGAGATATATAAGATATAGATGTTTGGCGTGATGCTAGTATGTGTTGTATATTTAGCATGATGCTAGTATGTGTTGTATGTTTGACATGATGCTAGTATGTGTTATATGTTTGATCCAGGTTAGCTAAGGGTTCTATGGGTGTACGGTGGCTTTATACCTACCCTTGCCCTAGGATTGTCGCACTAGTGGTTTTGTGGTAAACAAGACAAAAATGTAGACGTTTAATTACAATTGATTAATTGGTCGAACAGTGACGTGGGATGAGGTTGACATGAGATTTTATTGTTTGTTAATCGATCATCATCCAAATCACGATTGTGCATATAATCCTTTTATTAGAGTTTGCTACTACTTTCATGTCGGGCTATCCACGTACTAGCATATAGGCATGTGGTGACTCTAGTTGGTTATATAGTGAGCTTGTGGTTAGCCAGATATGAATTTTATTCATTTGAGTAAACGGAGTTAAGTCATATGTTGTCAGTTTCTTCTCGATATTAAAAATTCTTGGCCGAGGTATTTTAGATTGATTAAAAAGGAAACTTTCTAATGAGTATCTAATTTAATCGAGGAAAAAATGGATGACGTATCCATAGAGTTTCAGTATTAGGATTTGACCTCCCGCCATGATCCTAGCCGAAACCGTGACGTTGTAATAAATGGATTCTAATACATGTAATCATGATCCTAAAAATTTATGGAATATTAACCTTTGTTTGACATCCATTTCTAATTAGGTAGTCACAATATCTTATGCTAGGGGTCACTTATAACCTATGAGATCAATAAATCAAATGGGGAATTTTGATTGCTAGAGAAAAAAAAAATTCTCGGAACATTTTAGTAATGTCATATCCCATTACTAATTAGACATTAACCTAGAAAGTCACAAAAAAAATGATGTAGTAGTTTTGGACTGATATTATTTTGATTGATTAATTAATTAAAATAATTGGATAGAGCAGGTCCCTAGAATGTACTAATGCTCAATCCAAAATATTAAATTTGTCAAATTATCATAATTTATATTTTTTATAAATTTGTGAAAGTACTAAATTAAAGAATTTAAATAATATTTGATATGAAATAAAAAATAGTAGTTTAAGATTTGTGCTTGAGAAATCTTTAATCCTTAAAAAAATTTTAGGGTTACTAATTCCTAAATTGAATTTTAGGATTATGAAATCCCTAAATTGGTTTAGGGAAATTAAACCCTAAAGTGGAGTTTGATTTATATTAATAGCTGACACATGGCATGTTCAAGTCTTTCCACTTCACTAATCACTTTTTCATGTTGTGACACATGACTTAAACATTTGACAAGTTTGAGCTATACTTAATAAATGTTTTACCATTAACCACTAAATAGTTAGTGGATTGTGAGGTGTTAAAATATGATGAATTAAGTGAAAAGAAAAAGGAAATATATGTGCATGTGTGTAGTGGCCGACCAAGCTTTGGTGTTTGTAGATAGTGAATTTGTTTCATCTATTCTTAAGTTTTTTTTCTATCTTTTCTTCTCATTTGACTTTTTTTTTTTCTGCCTTTGGAGTTTAAAATTCTAAAGACTTGCAAAGAATTAAGATTAAGAGACAAATATAAAGGCCTTGCATATATATACGCTATATATATTCTAAAGACTTGAAAAGAATTAAGATTAAGAGACAAATATAAAGGCCTTGCATATATATACACATATATATATATTCTTCTTTACCTAAGCACATATACTTTTGTAGTATTGATTGTGTTTTAAGATAAAAATTGAATTCCAATATTATTATGGTCTTTTATCAAGCCTAGTGGTTGGTATTTGTAGATGTGCTAAGAACTTTAAACGCTTGAGTAAAAAAGGAGTTCACAAGCATTTATGCTCATTTAATCCAAGTCCAAACTACAAATCCGGTGGATGGATTAGGGACATCATATTTAGGGCATTCAATGACTCATGAAGGAAGAGTGTATTCACACTTCAAGAGGTAAAATCTATTTTTACTCTTTATTTCCTTCTTGAGTCTTTGCATGTTGGTTTTAAAATAAATTTAGTTGATCTTGTTGGAAAATTTGAATGATCCATATTTTCGACTTCTGTCGTATCTCCGCTGCACATGTGAGTCGTTCAATAAATATTTTTCTTTCAATTAATTAAATTATTCTATTTTTTATTTGTTCTTTTTTATTGATAAAATTTTCTCTTCTTATTTTTCAACCAATTAGGCTTCCTAAATCAAAATCAAGTGAATTTCCTCTTAAATATAAGAACCAACTTTCAGTTAAGGCAATTATATTATTTATTCATTCTAAAAGAAAAAATTATCTATCTGTTCCTGTAAATATTGCTCTAATCCTTCTCTTATTCAGTTTTTCTTTCAGAATTCATAAATTAAAATATTTCAAAATTGATTGAGTAACCAACTCAATTCTAAAAAAATTATATGATTTTTGGACCAAAATAAAAAGGATTTTAAATTATAAGGATTAAAATGTAATTAAATAGTTTATTTTTAAAAAGATAAGGAAGGGTATATTGGTAATTACATTTTTAGGAAGGAAAATCTAATTATATATTTCAATAATGATATTTTGTGATATAAAATTAAAATTTAAAATTTTTGTTCCTACAAATTAAAGTTTAAGGATAGTATTGAAATTAAGACCAAGTTCAAGGACAATAAACGTATCTAACCCAATGAAAAATAATATTTTTAACAAGTGTCAAAATTGATCAATGGTAATTATACCAAATACAATTTTGTTATAAAAGGAATATTTTAGATAAAAATAATTAAATTAATTTAAAAATAAGTGAATAAAAAATAGTAAAAATTTTAATAAATTTATATTTTATTATAATTATTATTATTTCAAGTTATATCAGTTTTGATTTTAGAACCATTACTTCCTATTCCTCAAAATTAAGAATTTTAATCAAATAAAAAATATCAGATTTATTATAATTTCAAGAATCGAAAATCTCGATTCTAGTTATGATTAGATTTTAATTTTAATTCTAGTTAAGGTTTTGGTTTTAATTTTTAATAAAAATTATAAAATTTAGAATAAAAAATGTTAATTATGTTATTATTTTGCAAAAAAAATAAATTAATTAATACTTGGTATTAATTCATGCTAATTTTATTAATTATTTTAATAGTAAATTTTAGTTATTGAAAAAGTTTCATAATATATGTTAATAAGTTTGTGAGTTGTAACTAATATATAAAAAATAACTAATATTTTTTTAGATAATATTAAATATTATAAAGAAATTAATTATTTGTTTACTTTTAAGTTATAGTAAATTTGTAGTTAATTTAAATTAAGTTTTAATTTTATTTTTTTATTATTTTTGGTTCAAATCGGAACCGAGCCTCCAATTTCATTTCTAAACTATTTTTTGTTCCTCAAAACCTTGAACCTTAACCAAATCTGACTATTTTTTTTGTTTTAGTTTGATTTCAAACAGAAAAAGGGTTTCGATTTAATTTTGATTTCAATTCAGTTTTCAAAAAAACAGACCAATATAAGATCTAAATCAAAATTCTCACTTTATACTCATTTAATAATGTTGTTTCAAAATATACTCAAAGAAATTTAATTTTTTATTTTATTTTTTTACTATAAAATTAAGAATTCTTCCATTTTCTTTTTATGTTTTTTCCATTTTTCAGTGAGATTCAAAAAAGGATATATTGATATTTTAGAAGATTTAAAATTAGCTTTCACACTTGATATAATCGTTAGAGAACTATATGTTTTCTATTTGTTTTTTAAAAAGAAATAGGACTTATTCATTAAGCATCAGCAGCTAAAGCTGCAATAATAAAAGAGGGAGGTAGGAACTCCCAATATATTGGACCTGACTTAAAATCAGTTGTTCTAGCATCGTAAATATATTAACACAAGTAATTTTGATAACAATTACATCATGTCAAATACTCTTACAATCATCAATAACAACACCAAAACTAAATTTCATTGTTTGCCTTTCTGTTGGTGCATAAATCAACGGTTGAGAATCAATTTCAATAATAACCCAACTCATCTGCTTAGCTTTTATCCAACTCAGTATTTCACACATGCTTAAACTTTCAGAGTTTGGAGGATCCTACTATGTTTGCTAATTTTAAAAATGGAGAAACTAAAATATAAAATAGGGTAAAATCTCAAGAAGGTTTTAATAATTTATATCCAAATGATTATTATAGTCTTGACAAAATATTACAATGTGTTATATTACTTTTCTTTTTCATTACCTCCGTAAAAAACCTTAAGGGTACTTGAAGAAAAAAAAAAAAAAAAAAAGAGAACAAATTTTGAGATAGAAAGATCATAGGATTTTGAAGGAAAAGAATGTTAAATATCCTTTTTATCTTTTCATTAGGCTGCGGAGATAAAAGCCATCCGCATATATAGTTCATATATACAAGGAATACAAAAATTAAATGTTTAATAATTAATATCGTTTTGCTGATAAGGATTATACTAGTAAAGATTCCATAAAAGTTTTAGGGTCCTTGTGGATTCTAACAAAGCATACAAAAATAAACCTACTGAAATGCTAGGAGTCCACCAACTTTAGATAAGAGTGTTATCCGTTCAATTTAGTCGGTTTGAAAATTTTTTATCAAATCAAATTACTTTTTTTAGTTTAAAAAATTCTTAAACGAAATTAAACTATCATTATAGTTAAATTGTTAATTTAATTTGATTTGATCGATTTTAATTTTTTGATTTTAAATTAAAAATATTTTATTTTATAAACCGTTATTATTTTATTATAAATTTAGAAAAAAAAATATCGATAAAATTTCAGTGATAAAAAAACTCTGAAAATAATTAATATACAACATAACAATTGTCTATTTCATTAATTAACAACACTCAAAACTTGTCATTTTTCTCAAAAATTAGATTTTTTTTTAATTAATTTTCATGAATGATCATTTTTTTTTTAATTTTAAATTAATATTATTTTAAAAAAAATATGTGGGACTTGAAATATTGGATTTCTTATAGTCAAGTTTATAGAACTCGATGACACCATGGAGAGGAGAAAAATTAATGTGACTTGCATTCAAGAGACAAATGAGTAGTAGAAAAAAATAAAGAAGTGAGTAATTTAGGCTACAAATTATGGTAAACAAGGAAGGATAGAAACACAAATGGAGTTGGTATCATTCTAGATAAGACAATAAAAAATATAATGAAAAGAGTAGGAGATAAGATTATCTTTAGGGTTAATTATGATTTCTCCCCTGTAAAATGACTCAATACACTAACTTCCTGACTTTTCAAAAATATATTAACTCTTCCTGATAAATGTCATAATATACTACTAGATCCATTCGTCTAATTTTGATGTTAGTCAACCCTAAAATGGTCAATAAGGATAGTAAAAAGATATAAATGCACTTGCCTTTTATTTTTAATTAATTATATCCTATTTTTGCTTTAAAAAAAATTTTTTAGGGTTAAAAAAAATATTTCTATATTTTTTGACAACTTTGAAAATAAAATAAATAAAAATATTTTTTAAAAAATAAAAAATTTTGAAAATAAAAAATAAAAAATATTTTTTAAAAAATATTGTTATTTTTTATTTTCAAATTTGTCAAATATATGAAATAAATTTTTTTATTTGTATTAAAAAATTTAAGAAGAAATAATTTAATTTCTTCTTAAATTATTTTTTTAAAATAAAAAATAAAAAATATTTTTTAAAAAATATTTTTGTTTATTTTTTATTTTTAAATTTGTCAAAAAAAAATGAAAATAAATTTTTTTAACCCTAAAATTTTTTTTTTTAAAGTAAAATATAATGTAATTAATTAAAAATAAAAGGTAAGGGCAATTTTATCTTTTTATTGTCCTTGTTGACCATTTTAGGGTTGACTAACGATAAAATTAGACATAAGAGAGTACTAGTATAATGGAACATTCGTTAGGAGAGACTTATTGTATTTTGAAAGGACAGAAGAGACTTAATATATTGGGTCATTTAATAAGGGGAAAATAGTAATTAACCCTTATCTTTATTAAGCTAATTGTTGAAAAAAAAGTGATGAATATAATTAGTGCATATGCTCCACAAGTTGGATTAGATGGCATGAGCAAACAAAAATTTTAGGAGGATATGGACTACCTTATACAAAGTATATTAAATGAAGAGAATATTTTTATTGGTGGAGACTTAAATGGACATCTAGGAAGTGATCACCAGGGTTATGATAGGGTGCATGGAGGTTTTGGCTACGGTATGAGAAATGAGGAGAGGACAAGCATCATTGATTTTGCTATGACTTATGACCTAATCATAGCAAACACCCACTTTATAAAACAGGAATCTCATCTAGTGACTTATAAAAGTGGGCAAAATAGAAACCAAATTGACTTTTTTCTCACAAGAAAGATAAATCGAAAGAGATTTTAACAAGTCAATATAGGTTGATTGTTGATTGCAAAGTGATCCCGCGAGAGATTTTAACAAGTCAACATAGATTGATAGTTGATGTCAAAATCAAGAGAAAGACAAGAAAGTGTAAGAAAAATACAATTTTTAGAATAAAGTGGTGGAAACTAAAAGCAGCTAAGCAAGTGATGTTTAAGAATAAACTTCTCAAGGAGGAAGCATGGAAATTGACATGGAGGCTAATGTTATGTGGATAGAGATGGCTTCAAGTATTAAGGAAATAACTAGAAAAGTTCTAGAAGAGTCTAAAAGACATGGCCCACCCTCAAAGAATAGGTGGTGGTGGAGTGAGGAAGTACAAAAAGTAGTGAAGACTAAAAGGAAATGGTACAAAAGACTATCAAAATGTGGTAATGGGGAGGCTTACAAGAAATCAAAAAAAGAGGCAAAAAAGGCTGTGACCCAAGTAAGAGCATGGACTTTTGAGAAAATGTATGAGAAACTTAGAACGAAAAAGGGTGAAAAGGATATCTACAAGTTAGCAAGAACGAGAGAAATAAAATGTCGAGATCTCAATCAGGTAAGGTATATGTAGGATGAAGAAGAAAAATATTTGATGAAAAATGAGAACATTAAAGAAAGGTGGATGAGTTACTTTGATGAACTTTTTAATGATGACCAAGGTTGTAACATGAGACATAAATCACATGACTATAGAGAAGAATATGACATTCACTACAAGGATAATATTTTCAAAGGTTAATAAGGCTTTGAAAAGGATGAAAGTTGGGAAAGCATGTGGCCTCGATGTAATACCTATTGAAATATGAAAATGTCTAGATAAAGTAGGAAGATTGACTAGATTGTTTAACAAAATCCTAATTTCAAAAGAAAATGACAGATGAATGGAGGAGAAGCTTTTTAATACCCATTTTTATAAATAAGGGAGACATTCAGTGTTATTCAAACTACAAGGGAATTAAACTCATGAGTCATACTTTGAAGTTATGAGAAAGAGTTATAAAATATCGCTTACGCGGTATTACATCTATCTCTGCCAACCAATTTGGGTTCATGCCAAGTCGATCAACAATAGAAGTTATTTTTCTCATTAGAAGCCTAATTAAGAAATATAGATATGCGAGAAAAAAAACTTGCATATGGTTTTCATTAACTTGGAGAAGGCTTATGACAAAATTCAAAGAGAAGTTTTATGATGAGTGTTAGAATGTAAAAATGATATCGATTAGGTATATACAAGTTTTGAAGGACATGTATGACGAAGCAATAACTACTGTGTGCATAGTTGGAGGAGACTCAAAAAACTTTCCTATATCAATTGGGTTGCATCAAGGGTCTGTAGTGAGCCCTTACCTCTTCGTTTTGATTATGAATGAATTAACAAAGCATATACAAGAGGATATCTCATAATGCATGATGTTTGCAGATAACATTATACTAGTAGACGAGACATAAGAGGGAGTTAATAGGAAATTAGAGTTGTATACGAGCGCTTTGGAGTTCAAGGATTTCATGTTAAATAGAATTAAGACGGAATACATGCATTGCAAGTTTAATGAAAGCCAAAGTGGATAATGAAGTTAGCTTGAATGGAGTTACATTATCCCAAAGCACTCATTTTAAATATCTAGGCTCAATCCTCCAAAGAGATGGAGGGTGTGAAGAGGATATTAGTCACAGGATAAAAGCTGGGGGTTGAAATGGAGGCTTGCCATGAGAGTTCTATGTGACCGGAAAATTCCATTCAAATTTAAAGGTAAGTTCTACCATACAACAGTGTTGGACAATGAAAGGGCAACATACCTCTAAGATGTGTGTTGTTAAAATGAAAATGTTGAGATGGAAGTGTAGTCATACTAGAATGGATTGTATTTAAAATGAATGTATTAGAGAAAAAAATAGAGTAGCCAGCATTGAGGATAAATTTAGAGAAAATAAGTTAAAATGATTTGAATAAGTGAGTCGTAAGCCTAGCAATATACCGATTAGAAGAGTGGACCATATTAAGCTAGATATTATGAAGAAAGATAGAGATAAACCTAAATTAACTTGGGAAGAATAATTAAAGATGACTTAGTTGCTCTAAATCTTTATGTAGACTTAACCCATGAGCGTTTTGGAATGGAAAAGAAGAATCCATATAGCCTACCTCAATTAATTTGAGACTAAAATTTAGTTGAGTTTAAAAAATATATATATATGGATATATACAAAATAAATCCAAACATAATTAATTGTAATAATATATATATATATATATATATATATATAACTTCGGTTCGATTCAATTTGAAATCGAAAAAAAGCTCAAAACTGCAAACCAAACCAAACCTTGGATTTGCTATATTTTTCAAATTGAAATCAAACCAAATAACTATGAAACCATCAGTTTTAGTTTGATTTGATCGGTTTCGCTTTCACTCCCTAACTTTAGGTAACAGAAAATTGAAGCTTATGATCAAAGACAAACTTGCATCCAGTTAATAATTTATTGCTTGAAATCTTGGATGAAATTGCATCTTCATAATTGCCATAATTAAGTTGCTGTTTCAAGATTACATTATCATTTGCCGTAATTATGAAATAAGAAAGCACGCACAAATAAATCACATTCTCATTTGTGTGCTTTTAAGTGAGATGCTGTGTGTCTACCTCAGCGACTTTTGGTCTTTTTCTGGCCTTGAACTTGAAATGCTGTACAAATCTTCTTCCAACAACGAATACTGATGAGTGATGGTATAACAACCCAAGAGGCATTTGCAGCGATGTAGTACGCATAATAGTAATATGTACTTGAAGCAAATTTATCACCTTCCAAGTATGAAGTTATGAAATACACAGCAGTTCCATAGAGTTGCCCCAGAGAAATTGCAAACTGAAGAATGTAGCTATATGACTTTCTTGTAGCAATAGCATAACTGCAAAATATCAGAAAGCAATTCTACTATGAAATTATATGGGAAGAAAGGTAATAGAAAAATAAATGCACTACAATGAATCTTTTTGTTCTTGTAAATGAAAATCATACATTGCTAGAAGACTAGCTGGACCCTCTAATACTGCAGTCAATCCTTCCACAGCAACTACTCCAGCATCCCTTGCTGCATACCTCGAATCACCTTTACTGTATTCTTTCCCTGCCAACATTTGTTGCTAGTATTAAATGCTGCTATCACTGCTAAGCTCTAATGTAACAGAAAAAGAAAGAAAGTGCAAAAGTACTCACACACTTCAGCTAGATATATTGGAGTCTTCCCCTTGTAAAATTCAGGAGAGAAAACAAAATAACCCTCAACAATTAAGTGCGTGAGACCAGTGAAAGCCCACCAACACATAAGCAATCTATCAATTTTGACTGTTTTATGTGATCTTCCTGGCAGAAGGGGAAAAGCAAAAGAGAAATAAATTATGAATGACAAAAAAAAAAGTTCCAGAAAGTCAGGTAACTAAATTAGCTAAATAAAGGCTAGCAAATACACTAAAGATCAAGAAAAAGTAGGTTCAAGGAAAATTCAGCATTCCCAAAGCAGATGAAAATTTTAGTAAGGCTTCAAAATCACATTTAAACTAGAAAAGCGCCTTATGAGCTTTTGCTATTTTAATTGTAAGGACAAGATTTCAATGGCTGTGATAAATTAAAATCCAGCAGCCAGGTCAGAGAAGAAGATTATCAGAGGATAAAGTTTTAACTCATCAAGTTCTTATAAGGATTGGATGGACATACAGGTGTTTTTTGCAGATAATGCATTGCTTCATCTTGAAGTAGAAAAACCGAAAGAGATTTCAAAATGAAATCCATTTTACCCCTTGTTTGGTATAAATGAATTCCATAAAATTTTATGGAATTCATTTGTAAATCCATAGTTTTGTTTTTATTTTAAATCTAAATTTATTTAGAATTCTAAATAATTAAATATGTGGAATTAGAAATAATTAAACTAAATCCTATCAAAATAGTTGATATTTCTAAATGAATTTCATAATTTTAAACTAATAAATTTTAAAAAACTAAAATACTTTTAACTTTAATAATTTACTCTCCTTCATCAATCCCAAATCCAAATCCCTTTTTTGTAAAACTTGGGTTTCTTCTATTCCAACTCGGCTAAACTCCCATTTTCATAATCGGTACTCATTGCTTTTTCTGATTTATTAATTTGATTGAAATTGAAATGCTTAATTGCTTCTGGGTAGTAATTATTCTTTATTTGTTTCGATTAAAAATGAATAATAAAGAAGATGAGAATTCAGGATTTTATAGTCCAATAATTATAGTCACTGACACTTGATATACCATCAAGATGTAAATTTTCCTTTTTTTTTTTTTTTTTTTTTTCTTTTGAAATTTTCTGGTAACTATGAACCCTACTACTCTATTCTCAAAATGAAATTAGGGTTGTTTTTGGTTTTTATTTATAATTATGATAGAAAAATAGAACCCAATTTTTCTGTTTTATATTTTGCCTAATTATAAATAACATAAGTTGCTACTTGACATGCTATTAATGTAATACGGAATTTTTTAAAAGAAAATAATTAAATAAATAATACACTTATAGGGATATTTTTTATCAAATAAATTTTAAAATTATACCAAACACAATATTCATTTCATTTGAAATGAATTCTATATTTATTATTTAATATACCAAAAATGAGAACTCATTTGCAAATGAATTCTATTTGAAATTTATTTACAAATGAATTCTATTTGAAATTCATTTGCAAATAAAATGAATTTTTTGATAGAATTAAACCAAATATAACATTAAAATAGTTTGAAATTAAGAAGATATGAATAAAATTAAAATAAATCAAAGAAATTGAAATGTTAAAACATCGAATTTTCCAATGGGAAAGAATTGTATTTACGAACTACAAAGAATACTTTGGATTAAAAATGTAGGATTTCAAGCACCCAAAGGTGATTTACAAAGAAAAGTATACTGAGAAATAACTTTTATTTATCAGTTCTCATCAAACTGCTCATATAACCACAAATTTGCAGGATTGGCTGTTTGGAAGAGCATATTAAGAATTAAAAGAAAAAATCAAGTATTTAATCCAAGGGGGTAACCTTATAACCAATTACTGGATGGTTATGGCTGAAGCTGAACATGAACTTGTTCCATTAGTAGAATGATAACACAAATAAAATTTGGTTATCTTGGAAAAGAATAATTAATCCCTTTTGAAATTTATTTTTAAAATAACTAAAAATAATGTAATAATAATCTTAAGGCCTTTCTTGGTATAAACGAAAAATTCTATAAAATTTTACAGAATTCATTTGAACTTTAATATCTTTATGATTGAAAACCACCATTTTCATTCCCACATATTCAAATTCATAGAATTCAACCTAACTAAATCAAATTATATAATTTGCATATAATACATACAATGAATTCATTTTATACCAAACAGGGTAAATGTAATGATATTGAAAAAAAAAATCTTAAAATTCATTTTCTATCCTTCTTCTGTTCGCATGAGCCATTGAAAGTGCACAAACAACATAATTAATTACAATAAAAGTGAGACAATTATGTAAAGAAATTGAATCAGTAAAGTGGATCTGCTAGAATCTAGCTTAGCAAGAATATGTAATTAAAAGTGAGAGAGCAAACCAGAAAAGATCCAGACAAGAGAGACAACGAGAATAGAAGAGATTCCATAGACGCCAAGGATGGTAGACTGAGAGAGGAGTACAGGTACATAATCCGGTAGTATCAGATCTCTCGGCACGTAGGGATGCGGCGGTTCCTCCATTTTTGTTGCTACTCTGCTTTGGATTGGATTAGTATTTTAGATCCGTATTATACGCAACGCTATGGAACTAGTCCTTAGTTGTGCTGGTTTAAAATGAATGAATCAACACACGTGTTTGGTAGCTCAATTTAAGGAAAAAATGATAAATTTTTATATTGTTATAAATATATAGATAAATGTAGATGTTCATTCATTTATCTCATTATTTATAAGTTTTTATATTTAAATTTAATTTTATTGCATCATTTATGATATAATTTATATTGTAATTTATAGTGGATTTATATATTGTATCATATGATGAAAATGAATCCAATAAAAGACAATAAAAACTATATCTTCTACATTCTTATTATTGTTCTTATTCTTGCCCTAAGAACACTGTAAATACTACCAAGGGTATTTACTGCTGCTTCAACTAGGTAAATACACTGTAAACATCCCCTCTGCATCTCCTCCATCTTAATATGCTGCTCCACTGCTACTTCATCTTGGTAGACGTGGAAAAAGTAAACCGGTAACCATGGGACATCAGTGAGTGAACTCAAAAAAATGAGTATTGGATCTGAAAAAAGTACCTAAAAAATATGGATACTTTTGAATATGAACCTATGGACCCATGGGTCAGACGATCCGACCTATGGGTGCCCACAGGTACACCTGCATCCAACTTTTTTTTATGTTTTTTTTTCTTTTTACTTTTTAAATTTATAATTATAATTTTTAATACTTTATTTGCTTAAAATTTAAAAGGCCTAATTTTTCTTTCGCTTTTCAATTTCATCGTGACTATTGCTCTTCCTATTCCATTCTTATTCCCTTTTCTCTTTTTTATTTGCTAAGAACTTAAAATCTCTAAGTAGCTTTCTTTCTTCTTTTTTTTCCTTTCTCTATTCTCTCTTCTAAGTAGCTTTCTTTCTTTGGAATAGTTTTATTTTGGGTTATTTTCTAATCTTTAAAGTTTGAAAACATTAAGGAAGAATCAAGGTAATTTATTTTATTTTATTTTGAATTAATATTTGATTGCGGCCTATTTAGTATTTACCATACGGTCATCTTGGACATGCTAGACTATGTAACCAAAGATTTTTAATAGATCTCTACTATATGGGTCTAATTGGCTTTGTTTGCTATCGACCATTTTGTCTAATATGCACCATAGATATTGTTGGGACCAAATTAGATGAAGACATTTTTAATGGTTTTCAGCTCACACTGTTTAGCGTCTATACTCATTTACCTTGAATGATAAACATGCATAAATACTCATTATCATTCTGCAATTCTATCCACGTGAATTACCCACCCTACATTAAGAGCAATAATTGAAAAGCAACGAAAAAATAATTATTGTCATGATGTTCTATTCTAATTCTATAACCATCAAACCTTATCAAATGATTAAAATAAAATAAAAAATTATTTTGGTATAAGAATACAATAATTATTGCAATTACTGGTAATTGCCTACTGTTGACACTTTAATATAATTGCAATTACTAGTTAACATATTCACAGTAGATTATTTTGTCCCGTTCTACAGTATTGATATTTTGTTTTTCAGCCTTGATTAATCATGGATTCCTCTGTGTGTGAAGTATCAATGGGAGATGATACAGTCTATTCTAATCCCATGGACAATAATAAAGAGGATGAGATCGAGATGTCATCACCACCATCACTAGACAACTCTCAAGCACTACAAATTTGAAACAAAAAAAGGTCAGTAACAATTTGGAAAGATTATGAAGTTTATTTTGATGTTAATGAGAATAAAGAAAAGGCTAAATGCAAAGCTTGTGGACAAGCATATGCCATTAGTAGTAGCACTCATGGGACTACTAATTTGATAAGGCATAAACGTAGGTGTATAAAGCGTAAATATTGAGATATGGGTCAAATGTATATTAGTTATGAGGGATCTTTGTCTTCTAAAAGATTGAATCAACTTCTTTATAGGGAGAGAATAGCAATTACAATTATGAAACACAATTTATCTTTTTCTTTAGTTGAATATAATGGAATTAGATATGTTCATTCATTGTTGAATCCTACTGTCA
Source organism: Aleurites moluccanus (assembly GCA_948193065.1). Classification (NCBI taxonomy): domain Eukaryota; kingdom Viridiplantae; phylum Streptophyta; class Magnoliopsida; order Malpighiales; family Euphorbiaceae; genus Aleurites; species Aleurites moluccanus. The sequence continues at coordinate 20,064 of CANXYC010315134.1, read as the reverse complement.
AAACCTACACTAAAAACACACTAAAAAGTGATTGTCTGAAATTATTTGAGAGGGAGAAAGAAAGAGTTAAATATGATTTCGCTAAAGTTTCTAGCAGAATATGTTTAACTTCAGATGTTTGGTCGTCCATTACCACAAAAAGTTATATTTGTCTCACTGCCCATTATGTTAATGAGAATTGAATTTTGTGCAGTAGAATTTTGAACTTTTGTTACTTTGCATCACCACGTAATGGTGTCTTTATGTGTGATAAGGTTTTTCAATTCTTGAAGGATTGGGATATTGAAAAAAGAAAATTCTCAATCATTTTAGATAATGCATCAAGTTGTGATAATATGCAATAACATCTAAAGGCTACTATTACGCTTCCTAATATCCATTTTAACATATCTTAGAAGAAAATTAAAAATTGGGATGAATAGCTACTATTCACCCAAAACCCTAAATCCTTGGACATTTCATGTAATTCATTATAAATTCTATTTAAGGCTCTTATATATCTATACATAACTTATAATCATCTATTTTAACCATAGATTTGCTTAACTTGAACTTTGAAATGAGTTTTGAGAAATTACCTTAAAACCCTAGAATGGAGATTCTTGAGATTTCTGGATTCTTAAAATTCTTGAATGTATCAATCATTCTCTCTTGTGTTATTATGATGAAATAAATGTTGGAGGATGAATATTAATGAGTTGATAGGTGGTTAGGATCATTTATAAAGAAATAGAAGAAGAAGAGTTGAAAATGGAAGAGTTTGAAATGAAAAATGAAGCTATTATATATATAGGCCCGACATTTTCACGCCCGTGAAGAGGGGGCTTCATGACTGTGAACGGAGCTATTCACGTCTAAGTTCGAAGCACTTCGTAAAGACAAATATGAAGAGTTGATCAATTTATATAGAAGCTTTTCTCACGGTTGTGAATAATATCTCACGCTCGTGAGGAAACTTCAGTCCCGTGAAAGGCTTATTGACTAGAATTTCTCAAATTTCTCCATTATGACTTATCTAAACACAATCAACTTATACATACACAGGTCTAACATCTCAATTTCATACATAACTAATCATATATACATTCTAAGAGTAATAAATACTCAATATAACATTATATATTATCTATCATGCACACACACACACACAAAATCTCTATTAAGTATCATCTAATTTACATCTATTTTTATCACATTTTATTTTTATCACGTAATTCATGTACCAGATATTACATTTAATTTATATTAGACACTCCAGTTTATATTACTGTGCTCAACACATTTCTAGTTTTCATTATACTGTAACAAAATACCCATTTTAAAATGATTTAAAGATTAAGCTCATAATTAGCACTAATTCTCATATTAGTGATTTCTAGAGCAAACACCCATAAAACGTGTCTCACACGAATGAGATTAGAAGTAAATAATTAATTAAAAAATCATAAAAGCCTAATTTCTCTCTCCATCGATTTATACCTCTCCCATGGCAACTGCTGTCTCAAATGCACAAACTTCAAAATCTACACATACCCATTTCTCTATTTCCTTTCAAACCCCAAATTCGACATCAAAACCTTCATTTGACAAATACATATTTGTTTGTTTTACCTCAAATTTTGAAATTTATCCCTAAAAGAAGCTTCAATTTTTTATGATACTCACCTTCTCCACTATCACCATTCTTCAAATACAAAACCAATAAAACCTAATTACATCTCTATTCACATCTTTAACACTCAAAGCTAAGGGATAGAAGTCAAATTGACCAAACCAATCAAAACAAATCAAAATCGATGATTTTATTATTATTTAATTTGATTTTAATTTGAAAAATAAAGCATATCTAAAGTTTAATTTGATTTACAGTTTGAATTTTTTTCCTTGATTGCAAATTGAATCAAATCGAAGTTATATATATTGTTTTTTACTATTGTTACAATTAAATATATTTGATTTTATTATATATACAACCACATATTTTTTTTTTTATCTAATATTAATTTAAAATCTAAAAAAAAATATTCATGAAAATTAATTAAAAAAAAATAGAAAAAAAATCTAATTCTTGAAAAAAATAAAAGTTTTAGGTGTGTTAATTAATAAAATAGACAAATTTTGCATTGTACACTAAATTATTTTTGAGTTTTTTAACATCAATATTTTATTGGTGTTTTTTCTAAATTTATAATACAATAATAACGATTTATAAAAAAAAATATTTAGTTTGAAACTGACGAAAAGTAATCAAATCGAATTAAACCAAACTAGACCGACTGTTTAACTATAATGATGGTTTGGTTTGGTTTGAAAATTTTTCAAATCGAAAATATTAGTTTGATTTGATAATAATCTTTCAAACAAACCAAACCGAATCAATTTCACCGCTACTCAAAGCAAAGAGACAACTTTCAATAATACTCACCTAAAAGCAATTGCATGTTATAATTAATTCAATAATCACTAGTTTAACCCTTCATTGTTATTTTTATTTTTTTTGTTGTCTCTCTTCTTCAAGCAAGCATGGTACTATTGTTTTGAAGATGTACTCTTTGATCACTAGTTTATACTATTTCCATGTCTTTTATTCTTGTTGAAGTTGTTACCAAACTTCCTAGAAAGTAAAATTATCTTTATCATAGGCTTAAAGCAGGGTACTGTTCATTGACCAATAAATAACCTCTAATTTCAGGTGAGAATTTTTATGCCAATTTCAATCATATGCTGATGAAAAAGATAGTTGAGCATGTTGGCTAGAACCACAGAACCTCTTTCTTTGGAGGACTTTAAACACACTTCTATCTGGAATAAATTAATTGCCTCCAGGTTCAATGTTTAATGCTAGATTGAAAACCATTTACGATTTGCTATTCTCCTCAAGAGAACATGAAATTAGCTACCTTTTGTTAGGAACTTCTTGCAGCAGATGAATCGGAACTTTTCTCATGAACATGCTATTAGATGGTATTTTTGTGGACATTCTAAATCTATGTCAAGTTTCTTCACCAAAAGTTGATTAACAGAGGTAGCAATACTTGCCCTGATAGGGACAGAATAAACTGTGATTATCAGTATAATAAAAACTGAAAATCAAATGGGCATTTTCAGTTATTTATGAAAATAAAGACTGAAATTCCATTAGCTCACAGCAGAAGAAACTACAGAATTCCACTGCTCTGAGAGCAGATTACATTGCCTAGTGGCAACAGCAAAATGGATTAGAATTTCTCTTTAAAAATAAGGAAATAAAGGCGTAGTACATCAATAGAAAATCAAACACAATAATTTAGCATATCAATTACTTTTAGAATAATAATAACTAGGTAGTCCAGTACTCTAGTTAAGAGTTAATTTTCCTGCAATTTTTCCGAACCTCTCCCCTTGAACCTGTTAATGGAGAGATATTTCCCATATTTATCATCGACTTGGCAAACTGCTGAAAGAAAAGTTCATTGTTCTCTGCATATTTCTTTACCAGTTCCATGGATGCTTGGTTCTTTGTCAGGAGAACTTGGTCAGAATTCAACAAGCCCTTAGAAGCCAATAAATTCTTGAAGTAACTGTTGTCAAACTTAGTTGGACTTACAAAGTCCATGAAAAAAAGGTTTTGATCACCTCCTGATCTTGGACATCGGCTGCTTAATTGTGCGGCATATGATTGATCTAGAGTGTAGTCGGCTTCCCCATTGCCTGACTGGTTGTACAGCCTCTGCCTGAAGCTGGTGCATCGAGTATTTCCGATTGTGTGGCTTCCTGCGACAAATTCAAGAAACCTTCACCATGTTTGGTATTAAAAAAAAAAATACAAAATACAAACTTTTAGCACGGGGAACCAAAAGCAAATATATTATCAAACAGCCGAGTTTTTAATGGATGAAAGAATTGTTAACAGTTTTATGTTCTTACTGTTGGAAGAATTGTTATCAGGAAAAAAAAAACTGTTTGGTTACCTGAAAGTGATACAAGATCGACAACATCAAGGCCATGAAGCTTGAATTTGGTAAGAATGGTTTGAAATGTGTTATTTGGAGCAGGAATGTTATTGTTAGAGCCACTCAAGCTTGCTCCTTTAGAGTCCTTTCTTCCCAGTGGGACTTCCCAGGTGGGTCCTCCAGCCTTGTTTATACACACACAAAAAAAAAATGTGAGTTCAGGATTTTGGCTAGCTATACATACAGGTCAAAGAATTAACACCTACAAGAACAGTGGAATCTCTTGCAGCCAAGGCCAGAATATCAGCACAAGATACAGTTTGAGGACACTCTTTCTCAAGTGCAGATTTGATCTGATCGATCACTTCGAATCCTCGAGCTGAGTTTCTGTTTGGATTAGACCTCTTCTCACTGATTATGCTTCCACTATTGTCTAACAATATTGATGCATCACAGCCCTGCAATACACGAGCTTTGTTTTTGTGAAAAGTTACAAATGTTGTGTTTTCTTAACACTTTAAGCCAGCGGTTTGGAGCTGAAATATCAAATGCTAGCGTCTAACTACTTATCCAAATAGACCCTTAAACTTCTGAGTTCCTACGCAACGAATTAGACCCTTTGATCATCCAACTACTAGCCTAATGACAGAGCAGTTAATAAAAATAGTTACTATTTAGGAATGTAACAAACCTTGACAAAACAGTCGTGAAAATGAAGCCTAAGTAATGAGGCAGCCATACGAGCTTCTTTAGCTACAGCCTTGGCTACAACAGACTTGACTATTTGTTGAGCATTTGGGCAAGAATGGTCATAAAATTGTGGGTAAAGATAACCACCGTTAGTCTTTCCACAAAAACAAAAAGGAGCGGCATAGGCAAGAGCAACAATAACTAAAAGAAAACTCATAGATTGAGCCATAATTGTCTTTTCACTTCCAAGAACAAATTTCAGAAGTTGGTATGTTGAGAAATTAGACGTTTCAAGGGGTATTTATAGAAAGAACTTATTAGTGGACACAGCCTTGAGATAAAGTAGGGAGCAAAAAAGTTGGAGTTGGTAACTAACTAGTCTTTTGTAATTTTGTGTCAAAAGAAGAAAATAAAGATTGAAGTTGTTGGCTATGAGTTTTTGATTTAATGGTAGTAGAGTCGTTTTTAGAGTTGAAAAATCTTTTCTTCAAGTTTGAGTAGGAGCTGAATTCACAAAAATAAAAAATAAAAATAAAAAGAGAGATTGGAGTTGTTAGATATATTCTTTAGGCAGACTAGTTGATATCATGGTACATATATAGAGAGTTAACCAATTACAAATTATTCTTATTATTATAATGAGGGTAACATATTAGTTTATGTTAGGTAGATGATATCAAATTTTTTGTTAATGTATGACATAAAAAAATGTTTTATATATCATTTTATTATATTCATATGACTTAAATTTCATTTATGATACTGAATCTTTTTTTAATAAATTGTAATGTATTCACAAAATTTTGATTTATATCATAGTTACTGAATTCGTCAATACAATCATAAAATTTCATTTTGTATCCACAAAATCATTTCACTTTGATTTTTCAGACATTTGTCAATTTTTTTTATATAATGACTAATTGTGATAGTTATATAACTTATAAAATTATATTAAAAGAATTTTAGTTGATTATCATGTAAAATATATTCTCAAATTTTATGAATAATAATTTTTATAAATGAAGTGATTTTAATCATACAAATTGAAATTTAGCTAGCAATATTAATGATAATTTTGGATCTGGTAAGTGAAATTAATCCTTTGATCCTTTCATTTAGTTTCATGATGATTTGCCAAATATATTGTTAGGCCACTTAAATAACAGATGTTTAATATTCAAGTCTTTTGTTTTTATTTAAAAAAAAAAAAAAAGGATTGTCTAATTTCTGACTTAGAGATTCCATCTACACTAGTAAAACTTTGAAAGCAAGGAATGTGCTTTAACTTCTTGCATGTAATTAAGGGTCTAATTAAACCTATATTTTGATTACAACGTACTAATTATGGAATATTGTCTTGATTAGTGAAACTGATGGGATTTTTCTTTGGTTGGAATCCTTGCTTTATTCAATATAAAATATCACAAGCATTAACATATTTTAATCCTATCATTTCTACAACTTCCAAGGGTTAATTAGAACATCATAATTTCCCTTCCATTTGGAGGGTAACATGCACCATTAATTCTATTGCTATAGTTCAAAAAATACATTTATTAAAACAATTCCATTACTATGATTTAAAAAATAAGATTATTGCAGGCAATGACACCTTAAGAAATAATTTTCTCTTTTAATAATTACTGAAAACTCTCACCATAATGGTGAATAGAGATTTCAAACTCAAAACTTCACTCTTTTTACTTCTCATTTCTTAAAAAAGTGGAGAAATCAATTAAATTAGACTTAATTGGTAATTATAATATGTTTTCTTTTCATCATATTAAATAGGATTTTGATATTAAATTATAATATAAGAGAGATATTTTCTTTTCTTATGAATATTCAAAATTTCAATGTAAATTATACCCCTATCAAGAAAAAAAAAAGAATTGATAGTAGGTTTAGAAGGTATGAATGTAAATTATGGTCCTTAAATTAAGATTATGTAAAGTCCCATTGACTATTTTACATGTTAATTAGTGGCAAGAATGCTAGTATGGTAGATTATTGCTTGTTTTTGCATATGAGGTGTAGAGGAAAATTATCCAAATTATGAAGACAAGGGTTGGACAACTACTCCAAAAGGTCCTAATTCTTCAAAATTAAGCTATATCTTATTCATCTTTTGCAAAAATAACATCTTATTATGGCTATTATCTAGGCCTTGCTTTTTGACGAATCCTAACTACTTTCTCTTCCAATAACTTATGCCATTGCTTATATGTGTGAGAATCAATAAGTCTTTTTTAAGTTATATTGATCGTAAGCTCAGTAACGCCAAAAATAATGGACCACTGTAACATAATAAGAAGCAAACATAAAATCTATTGTGTGATAATCCCATCCCTCTCCCCTTTAGGATTCAATTTAATTACTTGGCTTTAAAGATTCCATTCTCATTTCTCATACTAAAAGGATTGCTTCCAATAAACTGAGTACACGTGGATTGGGTGCCTATTTTCTCATTATAAATAAATAATTAATAAACAAGTAAAAAAAAAAATGAAAGGATTCTCTTTTATACTTGCTCTCTTTCTCTCTATTTTCTCATTTTACACACTCTCATTGAATGTATCTGACTTAAACATTACAGAATTCCTGGCCGCATTAGATATGTCTAGGAGGAATTAAAATAAGACTGAGAGGCCTCCTAACAATGGAGAATATATATCATCATTTTGGCCCCATAACCTATGGAAAATTTATTAAATAATAGCTATATGTATATATGTGAAATTTTCTTTTTTAATTCCTCCATTCCTAAATATATATATCGTTTAAAAGATTTATTTTTATTCCTAAAGATATGTCGTTTTAGGATTTTAAGAAGATGTTTATTATTTTGAAGCAAAATTATCATCTCTAGTCATAGTTCATTTCTACATACTAATTAATTCTTTCAAAATAAATGTTTTCTTTAAAATTGAGGGTGAATTTCCCACATAATTAAAATTCGAGAAAAAATTCAATTTAGTGCTCTTTATTGATTAAACTGAAATGAGGGTTGTGAAATCTTTATGTATATCGATTGAAATTTGGCTTGTTTGGTATATCTTCCACAAGCATATTCTTTATGAGAAAAGTAAAAGAGATTATTGAAAAAATAAAAAACAGAAAGAGGAAAAAGCAGTTTCCTGGCCTATTCTCCCCATAAACACGCATCTCCTTATTCTGGAAACTGGAAAGGTTCAGCACATCATGGTGATTGAAAAATTCTATGGAGTATTCATTCATTCAATGATTTCCTCCCCACCATACCATACCATTCATGATCATGCCATAAATTTCTACACCAAGGCATGTAATCAATGAACATAAATTTCTACACCAAGGCATGTAATCAATGAATTTTGCATTTATTGCCATATTCCAATCAATAAATAATTCCATTTCTGACCAAATAAACAACTAATCTGGCATGGATTCATCGAAGGGGCATGCAATCATGAGAGAGAGAGGAGATAACACGTGAAGTCAGAAAGCTGATGAAACTCTTAAAAATAGAGCGCTATAGCTTCAATTTGATTCAAACATAATTAATCTCTGAAGACTATGTTCTGTGCACAAAATCCATTCTGTCCTAACCTTCAATAGATACTCATAAATCTGTCCTAAAATTTAAGTTGAGATGTAAAGCTTAAATTGAACCATATTTCTTGTCACTTGCTATCCATGTTCCTTCAGCTGAGGCAGATGGCCGTTCCCAAGAGGCTTCTGCTCGTGAGTAGCCGCTATTGAAGTCTTCTGCTCGTGTATACCCATGCCCTTCACCGCTTGCCTATTTTAACAATTTCAAGAAACTGTCATGGTTAAGTAAAGAGAAACAGCTCAAGAAGGTTTTTAACGCTAGAATTAAGACAACTGAACAAAAGCATTTGAAAGGGGCCAAATATTGCTCAAAATTTGGGGCACACAGTAACCCTGCCCCTAACTGCCCGCCCACAAAAAAAAATTGCCAAAAAAGACGATGTTATTTTAGCAGAGCTAGGAACAACCTTTTTATAGGGGTTGGAACTTGGAACAAATTAATTCCACAAAAAAATTTATGCAATTTTTTTGCAATCCATAACTCGTGTCTGGAACTTGAACAAAGCTCATTTTAGTTGCATGATTTGAATCCTGTAGAATTTAATACTTGATACAATGTCTATCATATTGATGGAAATTAGACCACTTAAAACTACGAAACTAATTACACTTTTATACCCTCCATTGTTTAGGTAAGCAACAAACCAATCTCTCTCTCCTTCCCCCCTCTCTATTAGTGTAAGATAAAAGAAAGAATGGGTTATGTGAACTCACAGTTTCTAAACACGCAGATAAAATTGTCATGCCTGGCAATGCATCAATTCCACGCTGTGTTCAGATGAAATGCCAACAGATCATTATGAATGTACTTTTCATGACTATGAAGGATAAAATCAAAAGCTATAGACTATTAAATGCTACTAAACAAAAGCAAAGAAGGCTACCAGGCGTTCCACACGCGTTTTGTAGATAAACCCCGCACAACAAAACACTGTGAGTGAGACAAAGAACCTGCTCCACCCCAATTTGTTCAAACATCAAAATTCAGAATCAGTGAAAAAGTATATACTAGAGCTTTTAGCAGCCAATATCGACATTCACACTTTTTTTTTTTTTTTGCAGAAGGAAAAGAACAAGGCCTACATTACATAAGGGTAAATGAAAGCTATGCTATGTACATGATGTGTAAAAAGACTAGGAAATATGCATTATATTAAACTAGTTTAATGTAGATTTTATACACACACACACACATACATATACAAAAACACATATTGTACGATCAGCACTTAAAAAACGCACATGACATGAGAGAGATTGCACTGCAGTGACTGAGAGCCCCATCATAGATTTTTGGTACTTCTAATTTACAAAAATAAATGAGAACAAGATTTTAATACTAATAAACATGAAAAAGTATCAGTTAAAATTGCCATACACGCAAGATATGACCCCAAATATAGCCCATCCCCGTCTAGAGTCTTCTCCTTGATCTTGCTTGTGTTCTGCAAAATGAACAAGGCTGGGCATTTAGCAAAACTAGAATTTTAATCATAAAACACCAACCAAAAATTGAAACTAAAGAAGAAGATGATATGAGGTTTAGGTATACATCGGTATAAAAACATGATGGCAATACTCCAACAAATCTCAGTCTCACCTTACTGCATGTCAAACATAGGAGATACTGCCAGTTAGATTTAGGGGATTTCAATAAGTTGAAGGGTACATGGTATGTTGCAGACATCCAACCAACTTTATATGTCAATAACATTTTAGAAAGCAAATAATTTAACTACAGTACTATGTTTCTCAGCTAAAGAACTTAGCATCATATAAATGGTTCTCTTTCTTTTTTCTTTTTTTTTTTTCATCCTCGAAGTCCATAAAGGATTTAACTGACCATAAGATTAAGAACTAAATAGGATGAGAGACGAATTATTTTTCCTCTGTGAAAGCAATATAAGAACTCTGCATAGGTATGAGTAAGCCTAAGCTAAACCATGTATAGCCACCCCCAAGCACAATAAAAGAGGAGGGTTGTAGTAGGTGTTGACCAATGTAAAATTTTGTCACATCTAGATCTAGACCAGCTAAATCTTTATAAAGAAATAAGGCTTAAGTTGTAGTTGTAGCTGTAGATAGCAACAGAAGCTTACCACACATTTTTGCAAGAAAAAATTGAACAGGCTCATAACCCTCTATTGGGATTGTGACAGAAACTTTGTAAGGTGTATCACGAACCTCCTGACCTTCAAGAGTTAGAACTCTTAAGTTTAGAATATTAACTGAAAAATAGATCAGTAAAATAAGATGATAAGAAAAGAGATAACCATACATGTCCAATCCACAATCAGCATTGTAGGTGATAAAGTTGTTGGAGGAATCCCGGTCGCTCCTGACCCTGACAAGCTAACCTCTAGGCCTTTCTCTGGAAGAACCTGAGAGGGTAGTAAGTTATGCAAAGATCAAAAACATATAAAGCACATGCATTTGTAAGTAGCAGGTTTCTGTGCAATGGACACACTGAGAATACCTTAATGATGGGTTTTCGCACCAAGGTAGAGAGGGAAGCAATTGCAGTCATATAAAGGGTAACATGAGTTTGTTCAGTGCCAAAGCTGCCAGATGGACCAGTAGTGAGTAAATCAAGAAATTCTAATGTTCGGAAAAATTTAAAAACTTAAAAAAAAAAAAAAAAAAAGTTTTGCAACACTGATGGCAAGATTAAAAATGATTACCTAAAGTCCCGGTAAGACTTTTCATAACCCAGTTGAGTCATACCATTGTAAACCTACAAGTCCCCCAAATTCCTTAAATTCCTTTTTCCTTAAAAAAGAAAGAAAGAAAGACTGAAATTTAAGTGAAAGACGCCCAGTGGAAATTTCCCAAATATTTTCTTTTCCGCCTATACAGAGGGGAATGATTTCTTACAATTTCCCATGATCGAGGATGAAACCCAACAGTGAAGCCCTCAAATACTCGTGGTCCACGTTTCTCGCAAGGAATAGCAAGTTCAACTAAAACTCTGAGAACAGGAAAAACAGGTATGTTATTAGAGAAGAAAAATTGTAATTCTATTAAAGGAATAGAATAATACCTGAAAAACAGCAATCTATATGCAAAACCATTCGAAGAAAATAAAACTTTGACACTTGCCTTTAGGGAAAAGAAATAATTTAGTATGTAGATTGAAGCAATGCTGAAACTCTCAACGCCATCAAGCAATTTTTTTTACCAGTTCTTTCCCAATTATTTACATTCAGTTAATTTTTCTCAGAGTAAGAATTTCCTATCAATAAGTAGCATTTCAGATGACTTTTAATACCAAGATATTAAGCATCCTAAATCCCTTTTGCTATTTAGTATAAAAAAAAAAAATACTCTCAAATAACGGTATCAGAGGTGACAGTCCACAAAGTATCAAGAAGAAAATTAATTCTACACTATGAAGCAAGATAAATTAATTCAGTATAAAACAGAATTCAGGGCACCATGTACAGACCTGCAATTTGACTCATATGTGACATTGCATATGCATCCATCTCCACCTGAGATATGAAATTAAAGACAAATTCAACTACTGTTTGATTAGTGAGGAAATATTTTAAAATGCTAGGCAGCGCAAAGCCATAATAGTCAATAGACGCAATTGAGTAACAAAAACAGCAAAAATAAGTAGAAAGCAGTAGAAAACTGATTTTAAGAGAAATCACCCAAAATTTAAAGAGTTCCTTAACTAAGAAAAGCAATCTGGCTAGCTGGAGCTACAATTTTAATACCAATTAGGTGTCTAAGCTTCACATCTAGCCATGTCAAAACTCAGACTCAATCAACCTGAAAAATGTTTGACAAGCAACTCATTGAGAACGCACAAGGCAGCAGTAGAGGACTAATATAGTAAAACTACTCTACTGTTCCATATATGCACCAGAATTGAAATGGTTAAATCTGATGATTCCAATCATCCATTTGAATGCTTCATGGATTAAAAAATGAATCCCCAGTGTGGATTAACCTTCTCTAAAGAATCATTTACTATAATGTTGACTAGCTGTTCCAACTTTTTATTTCCCACATGATTTATAGGTTTCATGATTGTGTGATTATATTTAATGAAAATGCAAAATCATTTCTGGTTCCGTGCAACCAAAGAGAAAGTTCAAGTAATTAACCAAATTAAAACAGTTCAACATATCTTAAAATAAATTATACTTATCAATTCCTTTTGCATGAAGAAACTGGGAGTTGAAATTCATAAAATAATAATAAGAAAAAAGAAGTATACACAAACCTGTGCATCCTTCATTTAAACAATTTCCACATATGACATCCACCTGAAATTGTAGAAGAGAGAAATTTATAGAACTCATACAGACTTGTGAGAGCAGCTGAATGCATTAAGCCTAAAGTATAATTGTTCTAGAGATGTTTAAAATTCCAACAGAAAATCTATTTATTTATTTATCGTAAGTTTTGAGCGAGTGAGGTTGGATTTTTTGTTGAAAAAAGTTTCATCATAAGAACTGACCTGAGCTGTACGTCCCTGTTTGTCATAAGTAAGCTCACAGTTGGTAAGGTCACCATTGTAAAACCCCTAGACAAAGTGATAAACAGAAATATAAAATTCAGACAGTACTATTAGAATTCCCATTATCAATAATACCATGATGGCAAAACATTTATAAAAAAAGTGGCCTAGAAAATTCCAAAACTATAATTTAGCTAAGCAGCCATTCAAAATCAGTTTTGACTTCCTCTGGCCACATCAATCAGTAAAACTACACAATATCTAAAAGATCATGGATGAGAGAATGTGATCTTAAAATGTCAAATTAAATAAGAGAGATGACTGAGAAAGGTGGAACTGAAAGAAATTTTGAAATAATATCATGGATGAGTTTTTGAAAGCAAACTTGTTGCAAGAATAGTTCTTGATCGGACCCCTACTAGACAAATGAGCAGCAGTTCCATTTTGTCCAGAATGAATTTTTATTTACTGTAAATGTGTAATTGGCATGTTATCTTTTGTATTTGCTTGTCTATTTAGCCATTACAAAGGGGCCAAAAGAGACAGAGATCAATCTTTGCAAACAATAGCTCAAAATTTTCAATTAAAAATATATTTTAAAAGCAAAGTTTAGCAAGTCACTTTCTTGTATTGCATTCTCTACATTTTATACTTTCCTTATGTAAGGATTCAAAATCCTTCAAATCTAACAAATTCATGTGACTTGGTAAACACCAATAGTATCTGTCCGCTGCCTACATCACCACTTTTGAGTTCACAACACATTACTTAAAGCCAAAATAGTGCTTACTTGTTGAAAGTCAGCATGTCCCGAACCAGCAACAAAATGGTTGAACTTATCAAATCGGCCAAAATCCACATATCCCTGCATAATTGTGGGAAGGTCAGAAAACGTGAACCATACATATACACAGAAAAGACACATGAAGTACAGAGTAGTTTCATACTGTTCTAACCATATGAACAACTTAACATCACATATATATAGCTTTTAAAATTGTGCCAGATTGTCTGCTCTTAACTATCAATTTAATATGGTCCTGGCCATGACAACAGCAGCTATTATTGAGAGCATGGACACTTTTATTTATGCAAGTTTTGCCATGTCAAACACTAGAATACTTTCCATCGGAGGAAAAAACTAATAATCTTATTTCTTGGACCATAAACTTCTCATACAATATAGAACAGCCATGGTATTTTTAAAGGCTAATTTCATATCATTCAGTAAAGAATATTTAGTGGAAGGGTTATGACTTTCTTAACTTTTGCGGGACATAAAATTTCCTCTTACAGCCATGACCCACAATCGAAGTAAAACCACTAAGGATAATTAGCATAGCCACAAGACTTTCATTACTTCCAAGAATTACTAGAATAAAAATTGCACTAAGTATTTTTAAGAAACACATGATCACCATTAAGCAACAGGAGATCTAAATGATGGCAAGAGGGGACCATGCAAAAAATCCTATTAATTGTGATCTGTTAAATATTTTTTGCATGAACTTTCAATATAATTGATCTCCAAAAAAAATCTAAAATATTTAATTTTATTTTTGAATAGAGTGTACAAATAGGTTCTTATCAAACAAAAGTTCATTATGGATAAAGTGTTTATGTAACCAGTTATGAAAAATTGCATTCATAGTGATAGCAAATATATCAATTTGCATATATATTTAAAATATTTAAAAAGTTTAAAATAGTTCATATTTAATTATTTAATCCAAGTGCACATTGCAAAATATTTTTTAATAATCCAATTCCTTGGGATCAAAGGTTTACTTAGAAAATGAGGGACTAGTGCTCGTTCCATACTCTCGAGGAAAAAAAATAAAATTATACTTGTGCCAACATTTTTATAAATAAGAGAAGAATTCTAGAAAGAAAATATAAAAATAGGGAAAAAAAGGAGCATGATGGTAAAGTACTTGAGAAGATGGTTTTACCATTTGCGATCTTTGCTCAACATCCTTGCAAAATCGAACCACTAAGTCGGTATTTTCCTGCACCAAGACAAACATATAACATAATACTCTCTGGATAAAGATTCAAGAATAGCACAGTCAAGAGGCAAATGAAATTACCTTTCCTTCAAACTCAAAATGTTTCCCAATCCAGCTACTCTAAATAACAACTTAAGAGGAAACCATTTTCAACAAAAATTCAACTGAAACAAACAGAGCAGTATATATATACATAATGTCCAATTTCAGCTTAAAAAATTTAAAATAAAGGAGGAAATAGAAACTGGAGACCATGATTCAAATCACCAGGTGAGTATCAAGCCAATCTATATAATGCAATGTTGAGAATAATTTAAACAAATTCAATTCCAAAAACAAATTATCACCATCATATGAAATGTCCTCAAATGTGTAAATACCAAATGTCACTTCAATGTAAAAGTGTGAAAGGGTATAATTTGGATATTATTGCATAATCTCAGATACCAATATCAATTTCAGGATACAAAGTCTACAAGTCGACTAGAATTATCAATAACATAGCAGCTAGAATTGGGTACAGCAATGGAGGCAGTCCCAAGTGCCTGTATTATAACAACTGGGAATTAAAAAAAAAAAAAATTAAACAAGAAAAAGAAGAAAAAAAAATGTATAGTAATTTAGAAAAGGATATAATGGAAAATTACCTGAAACTATTATGCATAAGCAGTGTAAAGAATCGACAGAACCGAACCGCTGGCTCAGCATTACTTTTACAGGCAAATACAATTCGAGAAATGAAAAATAGGAAGTGGTGAAAGAAAGGAGTATTTTGTGTAGTCGGAGTCTCGGATGATACGGAGAGTCTTCTACAATTGAAATTCCTTTATCAATCAATCAATCAATTCTACTGATAATATTAAACAGTATATTATCTTCCCTTATACGACTAGTTGGGTTTGAATATTATCTGAATTCCGTATTTCAACTTGTTTAATATATATATATTTATAACATTTAATTTATTAAATTTTATATTTTTAAAAAAATAATAATTGGTCAAAAATTAATGACCATAATGTTATGGAAAAAAAATAACAACAAGAATAATAAAAACGTAGAAAATGAAATTTTTTATTATTTTTTTTTGATGTGTATTATAAAATAATATGAATTTTTATTTATAAAATTCATCTCTACTATAGGTTACAATATATAAACCCCTCATAAATTACAACATAAATGATACAATAAAATTAAACTTAAATATAAAAATTTATGAGTAGTGATATAGATAAATGAAGATTCATATTTATCTATATATTTATAACACTCCCTTTTGGATGTCCGTCTTTACAAAAAATATGCATCATTAAAACCTTACTAGTAAAAATTCAGTGAAAAAACTAGTGAAGGAAAAAAAGTACAATGTTCTCGCATTACAAATAGTGCACTGCTTTTAAAAAAAATCTTACTAGAAAAATCAAATAGGACAAAATATTTGATTAAAGAAAAAAGAGTATAGTGTTAAACTCTCCCTATTTGCAATATCACTAAATATCTTTAATATATTACATTTCAATATTATGAACCAATGTTTTAAATATTATATTAGAAAATATTTCAGTGAACAAATATGTTAGATTGTCACTTAAACCAATTTGTTGAATACTCATTTCACCATTATTCTCTAGATATGAAAAAATAACATCAAACCTTATATTATTAGTAAGATGAATTTAGTGTGCTGATTATACTAAGATATAGTATTTCAGGATCAAAAATTTATTCATTATCTTATTGAGATTAAAAATAATTCTCATTCACATCAAGTGATTGAACAATCATTGGACTATTTAATATAAATATGTTTTGTATATAAAATTATAAATAAATTTTTTTGTATATAAGTTAACTGATAAATAAAAATTTATTTTGCCAAATATTCAATTTGTAATCGAGATAGAATTTTATTTTTTCAAAATAATTGATCTCAAATTCTTGTTTCAAACAATATATTACTTTTAGAAATTTTTCAAAAATTTTAATAATATTCAAATCATCAATATATACAATAATTACGGCAAATTTATATACAAATTTCTCTATAGTATTACTTTTATATTCTATTTTGAACAAGCATTCACTAAGGCAATTTTACCATATGAGTCCAAATTATTTTAATTCATACAAAGATTTTTATAATTTAATTAAATAAATTTCTCGAAAATTTAAATTATATTTTTCTAACATTTTAAATCCTTTAGAAATTTTCATATAAATATCATTATCAATTGAGTCATATAGGTAAGTTGTGACTACATCCATAAGATGCATATCAAGTCTTTCATGCACTGCTAAATTAATAAGATATCAAAATATTATTGAGAGTATATTTCTTTATAATCGATTTCAGATCTTTATGAAAAATCTTGTGTAACAAATATTGTTTTGTATTTTACAACTATATTTTTCTCATTTATTTTTCGCATAAAAATCTATTTGTATCTAACTGTTTCACATCTTCTGGTGTTTGGAATACTGGTCCGAAAACTTTATACTTTTCAAGAGAATCTAATTCTACTTGTATTGCATTTTGTCATTTTGATCAATCAACTCTATTTCAATATTATTAAACAGGTCAATATTATTAAACAGATCGTGGTTTGAGACCATTATTTTTATTCATAAAAATATGTTACATTATATGTAAAACAGTAGTCAACAACCATTTCATTTTGATTTTATCTTTTTTCATAACTAACATAATTTATCAATATCTCTTCATTTTTACTAATTTCAGATATCTGTACTTCTTCATAAAGTATATTTATGTTAGTATTTATATTTTCAATAAAATTATCTTTATTATTTTTTTCTTTCGATAACTTTTATCCTTATAAGCAATAACTTTCCACACTTCAAACATGTTTGAGATTTATTAATATTAATAAATTGTCCTTCTGGAATAACAATACAAATTAAAATATTAACGGTTGTTATATGAGATTTTGTTACTCATTTTAAATCAGCAAGTGCATCAGACAATTGATTTGCTAATTTTTACAGATAAATTAATTTATGAACTTTTTGTCATATTATTTTATTATAGAATTTAGATAATGATAAAGTATTTCATGTTATTGTATTTCTCAACTTTTATTATCTCTTCCTAATATTAAAAATATTATTTTATCAAATGACAATCTACAAATCGAACAGTAAATACATCACCATTAATAACTCAAAATATTTAATTATTAAAAGAGATTTATATCAAACTTATATTTCTAATATCTTTTGATGACTCATCTTAGTATGTTATAGTGGAGTAATTATGATATATACCGCACATTAAAAAAATTATTAGATGAGAAATTTCTAACTTTTGACCAAAAGCCAATTGATTAATTTGAAGAATCTTATAATTCTTCAATGGATTCCAACGTGAATTTTTAATATTTTTTTCATTATTTTTAAACCAAAATGACCTAACTTATCATTTCAAATAATAAAAATATTTAGATATGTAAACATGAAAAATGTTCCTTTGTGTGTTGTGAAGATGACTGTAAAATTTCAGAATTTTTGGATAAGTATATCTCGGTGGAGAATGATTTTCCTCAGAGTTGTTCAGTTAGATTTTGGGGCAGAAGTATGGGTGACCTTTGGAGAGTCACCATGATCTGTGTGTTGGTCCTTTTGATTTGAAATTTTGATATGTTGTACCCCTGCATGTTGATTTTAAGTGATAAAAAGAATTAGTAAGTTTGGATATTTATAGCTCATTTGCGAGCTGGCTAAGTGTGAGATGTCTAGGCAGGGTTTTAACTTAGAGGAATTTTGTTATGGCGAGCCAGCAAAATGAGAGGAGGCATTTTGCGAAGTGGCGAAATAGCGAAGTGGCCAGGTGAGTTTGCCGAAGTGGTAATTCCCGAAGAGGAAGTTGGCAAAGAGGATAAGGCGAGGTGGCATTACGCGAAGAGGCATTATGCGAAGAGGGAATGTGCGAAGTGACAGATCGCGAAGAAGCGAAGAGGCGAAGAAGCATTGCCGAGGTGGCATATGCGAGGAAGAGTTCGCGAGGAGAGTCTGGCGAGGCAGCAGACGCGAGCTGGGAATGCGAAGTGGGAATGGCGAGCTGGCTTAGGCGAAGGAGCTTTGTCGAGGCTAACTGGCAAGATGACCAGCGTGTTTCTAGGGCAGAGTTTATTTAAACCCAGCCACCCCAGTAGCGTTATCTCACGATTTTCCTTCTTTCTTTCTTTTGTAAATTCAGTCTTTTTTCTCATATTAGTTCCATTTTATATTCTAAGGCATTAATACTCAAACTAATGCATTAGACTTCTAGATTATTCAGTATTAAGACAGAAATCATCAGATTTGAGCAGTAATCTCAGAATTGCAGTGTTGAGGAAAATAAGGTAAATTTTCTTCTCAAGCTATTTTCTTTGGATTTATTTAAGTTAATGAATTAGGATAATTAATACTGGATATATAGAATTTATTGCAAGTGATCTGAAATCATTAATAGTAATTAATGTGGGAGAAATCAATTTGGTGAGACTGCTATGAACAGTAACTCTGAAATTTTAATGCAAATTTTCTTTAAGAAATAAATGAAATTGTTGTTGGGAATTAATAATAGAGATTCTAAGATAATTAATTATTAGGAAATCATGTTGAATATTATTGATTTGGAGAAACTCTAATTTTTTATATTTGAGAAATTTCTTAGGAGAAGAAATTCGAATTGATCGAAGAATTAAAGTGAACAGATTTATAAAGAGGAATTTAAGAGAAATTTATGTAAGAGGTAAGTATGAACATCCCATTTGATTATTGTTCTTTGAAATTAAAAATGATCAAAGTTTTCTTATATTTGATTATCCTATTGTATATATATTTATATACTTGTATAATATGAATGGCTTGATCAATCTTCTTGGATCAAGTTCATATGCTTCTTGCTTGTGAACCCGATTTGAATGATGTTATATGATAATGGTCTTGCGACCAATATACTTCCTATGAGATTGAACCCCATGACCTATAGATAGAACGCTCTTCCCAATGAGAGTAAATTCATTGGTCCACTGTACACTTTGGGAGCCCAGCTGATAGGGTTTTTATCAATGTTCCACCTAGAGGGGGCCATAAGCTCTAAGCGCATGCATGGCCAAGCATGTGTACATTTTAAGGTAGTAAGGCTACCGATACATATGTTATGATATGAGATCAGTTCTACCAGATGAGATTTGATAATGCCATTCTTTATGGGCATTCTATGTTCTAAATATGAACCATGATTTGAATTTTGACATGATTTGATATAGCCAATTTATTATTAGAACCATGTTTCCTTCAAGTAAAGTTTATGATTTCTTTCATGCCTATATGTATAAACAATTGTTCATGACCATGATTC